>JADLZN010005733.1:0-121941 GCA_018155175.1 Sinocyclocheilus anophthalmus | reverse complement strand
CTCAGAAATACAGTGTTTCCTAAAACCAGGACTGTCTGTAAAGAACAGGACTGGAAAAAAAACGTCCTTGTAATATAATTTTAGGGTAACATTATTACTAATTCAATAATATGCCATTAGACTAAAAGAAAAGACACACAGGAATTAAAGAAAGAGAACACTTAAGGCTCTGTCTCTGGACGATGGAGTTATTCCAGCAAAAACTCATCATTTGTGCATATATGTCAACTGGAGTGGAAATCACAATGAAAAAGTAAAAATGCTGAGGCTAATATCTCAAACAAATCGACCATCAGTGCCATGTAAAACCCTTAATTTTAACCACACCGCCTATGAAGGTCACTTGAAAACTGATTTACAAGGCAAGCTGCAAGCAATTTGAAGAAACAAAACATATCTCTGCACTAAAACGCACCTGTTGTTTCAAACAGTCACACTGTTCTTAAAGCGCACTGAGACCTTGCTCATTTCTAATTCATAAAATATAAATATAATACAATAAAAACATCATTAAATGAAAAGTCATGTTAAATTAAAGCACGTACATGTCATTGCAGACTATAAACCATTTAGCAATATGTCAGATTATAATAGAGAAGGACTGTGAAGCCAGAGTTTATCTGCATTTGAATGGGAATCCCTTTCTTTTTGCCGCTGCCACCTGATCCTGAACCAACCACAGGCAGCAGATTTCCAGTTTCCCATCACGTGGTTTCCTGATGCCAACTCAAAGCTAACTGATATGCTGCCGTCCGCATTATTTTACACACAATTCCGAGGCCCGAAACTTCACATTACCCCAAAGGCCAAGAGACATCTGATGCTTCTCATCATACATACACTTACAACATCATGAGAAGGTTAGAGACCTGCATGAATCATGGCACATCATGCTGCATTATGTGAAATCACGTGTTTCAGATGAACATGGGCGACTCTTAGCCTGAAGATTCATGTACATTGCTTCATATTGATTTAACTCCGTTGCCTGAGAGTACAGAATAATTGGTAATTTAATGCATGTCAAGCTGATAGTTGTGGCAAACCGTTTTAACATTTATTTCTAACTAGTATGTTTCTATGTATTATTTCTAACTATTCTAATAGCCTACTTATTCCAATAGTGTTTAGAAACAATTCATTTAATAGGATTTGTATTTGTTTATTTGATAATAGCACTTTTTCCTATTCTACTAATCTCAATAGTGACAAATTACTATTGTTAACCTTTTTTTCATTTGTTAATGTTTTCTGTGGCGATCTGAGGCTCAGATATCAACTAATAATTTTAAACTAACATGTATTCCATCGTTCTGGTTTCCACTGTGGAGGAACTAAGGTTTTTTGATTCCCTGCATAATTTGCTCAGAGGAGCAGTAGATAAAGCCTTAGAAAGCGAGAATGGACACCTGGATCTTTTCCTCCGGTTCCTGCTGGGCATCTCACTTGACTCCAATCAGAAACTCTTACAGGATCTACTGACCAACACTCACAGCTGCTCAAGGGGCATTGAGAAAACAACTGCTTATATTAAAGACAAAATTAAACATGGACATGATCTTTCAGCTGAAAGATCCATCAATCTGTTCCTCTGTCTGCTGGAAATTAAAGATCAGACTCTGTCCAGAGAGATTCAGGAGTTTGTGAATTCAGACAAACACTCAGAGAAGAAACTCTCTTCTGCACTTTGCTCAACAATCGCCTACATGTATCAGATGTCAGAAGAGGTGCTGGAGGAACTTGGTCCCAAGACATTTAATACATCAGAAGAAGGTCGAAAAAAACTCTTACCAGCTGTGAAAAATTGCAGAAAAGCTCTGTGAGTGTTAAATTCTTCTTTCACTTAAGCTAATGAATGCTGCGTCTTACATTTGAACTACCTAATGCAGATGTTTGTAGATCTAATTTGAATTGTGTTTTGCTCTCTTATAGTCTTGCTGACTGTAATCTCACTGATAAATCCTGTGAAATTGTGGCCTCATCTCTACAATCATCAAACTCTTTCCTGAGAGAGCTGGACCTGAGTAACAATGACTTGCAGGATTCAGGAGTGAAGCTTCTCTCTGATGGACTGAAGAGTCCAAACTGTCAACTAGAGAAACTGAGGTTTCTAAAAAAAAATTCACAGTTCACAGATTATTAAAATAAATAAATCCAGTGTAAAAATTACACCCAAATGTCCCATATAGTTCTAGTTCTAGCAGTATGTGCAAAGATACAATTCCCTTTTAATATAATCTTGTCTGATACTGTGTGTAAACTGTTCTAAAAACATTGTGTTTTTGTAAGTTATCTGACTGTTGATATGCATGTTTGTAGATTGTCTGGCTGTATGGTGACAGAGGAAGGCTGTTATTGTCTGGCCTCAGCTCTGAGTTACAACCCCTCACACCTGAGAGAGCTGGATCTCCGCTACAATCACCCTGGACACTCCGGAGTAAAGATGCTCTCTGATCGACTGAACCATCCAAACTGCAAACTGGAGATACTTAAGTATGTAGACCTAAAATCATATAATTTAGATGTGTATGTGTTATAATATATGATATAAAAGCATTCTATTTGATTATTATTTTGTTGTATTTTCCCTTGAGCAAGCATATGCAATGAATTCAGCAGCCTAATGACTACACAGACATTTTACATACAAAGTTTTTGTGCCAAGAGTTCTTTTTCCCCAAAAATTTTGATGTCTGGTAGCTTAGTCCAAAAACTGTTACCAGATATTACATCACTTTCCACAGAGTTGAAATTACATAAATTACATGATGCTTAATGCTGAAAACAAATGTATACTGTCACAAAGTATATGTTGTCAAGAATTCTCCACAAGTAAATTTCACTAAAAGATCTGGTTGGACAATAAAGAATTCAATTCAGTGCTCCTGATTTGAAAATCTTATGAATTTTAGGAATGTAATTCACCTCCCATAATGTATCTGTTTTTCCAATACCATTTTTACATGCCTTTTTCTGTACTGTTTAGTTTTGACCATGGAGAGTCCTTCAGAATCACACCAGGACTGCGGAAATGTAAGTTCTCTCGCTGACAAGCAAACTGCATGCACATTTATTTTTCAATTAATTTTTGTGATTTTATAACACACATCATTCTAAAGCAGCCATAGAATTAATAGATTTTGCATCCGCATTTAATACTATTCAACCACTTCTTTTAGCTGAACGTTTGTTGTCTGAATTTGATGTTCCTAAGGGCTTGGTGGCCTGGATTTTAGATTTTCTGACCAGAAGATCTCAAATAGTACGTGTAAATAGAGAATATTCCCAGGAGCTTTATTCCTCAGTGGGTTGCCCCCAAGGCTGTATTCTTTCACCTCTATTATTTATTTTATACATGGATAAGTGCAGATGTCAATATCCAGGCAGACACATTATAAAATATGCCGACGATACAGTAGTGCTAAGCCTGTTAAAACAGGGTGATACAGAGCATGGGCCCATTCTGAACTATTTTTTGGATTGGTGTGAGAGTTCTTTTTGTTTTTTACAAATTAATGTTTCCAAGACTAAAGCAATGAAGATAGAATTTTATAACTCTGTTGATATCCAATCTAAAATAGTTATTGCAGGTAAAGAAGTTGAGAAGGTCAACTCATACAAGTACTTGGGTACAGTTATTGACGATAAACTAATCTGGGTGGAAAGCACAAACCTTGTATCAAAGGCACAAAAACGGTTATATTTACTGAGGAAGCTTAAGTCCTTTGATGTGGATAAATCTATTTTGATAATGTTTTATAGATCTTTTATTGAAACTGGCTTGACTTTTGCTATGATTTGTTAGTTTTATGGACTAAATGGTAAAAGTAGATCCCAGATGCAGAGAATTGTTAATCTGGGGTCAAAGATTACAGGCTCGGTACAGTTGGGGGTATCTGCTTTGTGTGAGAAAAATGTCCTTAGGAAGTCTTTGACTATCTTAGATGATACATCTCACATTTTGTACTCAGAATTTGAACTCCTCCCCTCGGGCAGACGATATAGAGTGCCCAAGTGGAGGACTGTTAGAGCTTCTAGATCTTTTGTTTCAAATGCAGTCTTGATTTTAAACAATTATTTGAAACATAAAGCTAAAGGTGTACTATGAATTTTAACATTATTTTATTATATGACAAATGGTGCACCGTTAATGCCCGGGTTTTTGTTGTTGTGGTCGTTCATTCATTCTAGCTGTTTTGTCACGATGTCTTATAAACTTTTGTCTGTTTGTGAGGTTGATGCTGTATGAATTGCCCTGTGAAGGGACAAATAAAGATTTACTACTACTACTACATAGAAGAAGAATACAATCCCAAGCTAAGGCCAAACATGGCAATATCAAGGAAAATGTCCTAAAGATCTTTAGTGATATCACTTATGTTTAATCTCCCTTCAGATGCCTGTGACCTCACATTAGATCGAAACACAGTAAACACTCATCTCATTCTATCTGAGAACAACAAAAAGGCAACATATTTGGAAGAGGAGCAGCCATATCCTGATCATCCAGAAAGATTTGAGCACTACGAGCAGGTTCTGTGTAGAGAGAGCCTGACTGGACGCTGTTACTGGGAGGCTGAATGGAGTGGCTGGAGTCATATAGCAGTCACATATCGAGGTATCAACAGGAAAGGAGGAAGCGATTGCAGCTTTGGACTCAATGAAAAGTCCTGAGTCTGGCTGCTCTGGAAAAATTTACTCGCCAGGCATAATATGGCAAGAACTGACATCCGTGCACCCGCATTCTGTCAACATGACTGGAGTGGATTGATATCCGCCAGCTGGCCTCTTCTTTGTCTTTTTACAGTGTTTCCTCTGAAACTGGCAAAATGACCCACATTTACACCTTCCACTCCACATTTACTGAGCCCCTCTGTGCAGGGTTTGGTGTTGGGGTGAACCTGATCTTCAGTGTGTTTATGTTAAATACAGAAGCTGTGAAGCATGTGTCAGACACTCAGACCATGGGCCAAATACAGCCTATGGAGGAAAAAATTAAACTATGAGAGTTTATCTCCAACTCTAATTAAACACACCAGAACCAGCTAATGAAGGTCTTCAGGATTACTTGAAAACTAACCGTGCGTTCCATTCATCCCTATGCCCTGATCCCTTCAAAGGGTTTACCCTCTGGAGTGAGAGCTTCAAAGGGTTGAAGGGTGTAGGGGACCAAACAACTTGTGCCCTTCTGCGTCGTCATCACGTGCCCACACGGAGGCGCCGTCATCATGCAAAGAATCTGCGCAAAGGATCATGGGGGCTCAAAGTGTCCATCAGTTGTACCCTTCGAAATCTTTGTTTGGAACGAACCTTCAATATGGCGGCCATGATTGCTTTCACTCCGAAGTGCCCTTCGGAGGGTGATATATCCCGTTTGGAACGCACCGTAAAGTTAGGTGTGTTGGAGTTTGAGTTGAACTCTGCCGGACTGTGGCCCTCTAGGAGCAGAGCTTCACACCCATGTGCTAAAATATGCTTAAATTATTTATTTATTATGTTGGTGTTATATGTCCGTAAGTGACATCACATTATTACATTTTTTTTTTTTAAATAGCAAATTTAAGAGTGAGTTTAATGTGCTTTTCTCCCAGTGCGTGACTTACGTATGACTGTTATATACTTATCTGTAAATAACTATGTGTATATAAATGAGAACTTCAAGCTTGTATTTCCGTTTTGCATAATGGCTGATCCTGACAGTAAGCGAGCTAAACATTGTTTAATATAAGCACGTCAAACAGAAATCACAGTATTACAAGTTACATTTAGTTATATTTAATTGCAATACCACTGTAGGAAAAAATAAGTGTTTTAAAATTACAGAGAAAAGCAATCACATAGTAGCATGTTATTATGATCAGTTAAGTGAATGTGTGTGTTCCTGAAGAACATTCTTACTCTTAAACGGTTTGTGCTCTTGATTTTTTTTTCTCTTGTTCGTCATTGCGTCATTTTCATTTTGGTAATGTGTTACCTTCCCATTCTGGTTTGATATTTGAACATTTTATGGTGTTCTTATTTTCTCTTTTTGCAAATTTATGATAAAAACATTCATAGCACATATCAAAAGTCGTGTTGCACCAGTTTTGAACTTCTACATTGTATTTTTATTTTTTAGAAAAGTATATTTTAGTACAGGGGTTCTCAACTCTGGCCCTCAAGGTCCACTTTCCTGCAGAGTTTAGCTTCAACCCTAATCAAACACACCTGAAAAAGCAAGGAAAGTGGACCTTGAGGGCCAGGGCCCTGTTTTAACCACATGAAATAAAATATAACATCATGATTAAGGAAACATGAATGTAGTTCATGTACAATGAAACGTAATATATAACTTTGGCACATAATATAATTTTTTAGGCTATAACATTACAAATGCATTTACTTTTGATCGATTTAATGGGCGTTTTAATAAATAAAACTTATCCCAGACTTTCGAAATGTAGTGCATCACAGATACTCCAAAAAAAAAAAAAAGGTTTTCCAACATTAATAATAACTAAATAATAGTCATGTATGGTCACAATAACATTGAAGTAGCAAACGACGATCATGCTAAAATCGCAATCGCAAACGATTGTGATTGGTCAATCCTAACCAGTTTAGAGAAAAGTACCAGTTCTTTATAAGGTACGTTGTTCATGAAACTTCAACAGGGACATGATTTACCTTTGATTAACGTTACTGGTAAACTTGAATAGACTTTTAATTCAAAACACATATTTAAATGTTAATGTAGTATAAGCATTGTTTAGACCCATTTTACCTGACCAGTACGAGTACGGATTTTGTCTAGGGAGACTTCTATTATGAAACAGAAACACCTCCAAAGTGCCATATTACAACTACATTACTTTTCTATATTGACCATATGGAAAATATATATTAATGTAACAAAATACTGATAATGTACAATATGTAAGAAGTGTATATAGTGATTAATAAATACACAGCTGGCAGTAGATTCTTCTGAGTTTATAATGGGTGTGTTTGGTCATCTGGTATGTTGTTTTTGAACAGGTCTTTGTGAAAATAAGTGAGCACTGTGTTAGAAAAGTCAGTAAAATATCTGTGTTTTCAGGTACATCCTATCTATTGACAATGCTGATGAAATTGTGGAGTATGTTGGAGATCTCTTACAAGGAACAGAGGGAAACAATTAGGATTTTGTGGATGAGCTGGTGCAGAGATGGCAGAGGTGTCAGATGCAAACACCTGATGGTCTAGGGGGTGTCTATAAGAAAGAGGCAGTCATGGGTAAATATGGACACAGGTGTTTTTTTAATGTAAATACAGATGTTGTTAAGAACTAAGGATAAGATATGGGTTACCATATCCATATCTATCATCATGATTAACAGTTTTGTAAATAATATGTATTACTCTGATTAGGCTGGTGTGTTCAAACTCTTCTTCTATACCAGGTTTAAATGAAAATACTTTTTTTTTCAATCAGTTATCTCAATGCGTGTTATAAATCTTAGTGTGAGATTTATTATTATTATTTATTACATACATGTGTATGTTTCATTTTTGAAAATGTTCTTAATTTTAAATCAGAAAGTCATAATTGGATGTTTTGGTGAAAAACTTCTCTCTGGTGATGTATCTTGTCCAATCATTTAGACCGCTTAACTCCTTAACTGTCACCGTCTCACCTGTGGGACGTTTGGCACTCTTTTTTTCCTTTTTCTCTATCAAATCTTTTCGTTACCATGGAAATGGTACTTTAAAATCTTTTGGTGGTCTCTTCCACCTTAGTGGGCGGTGTCAAGTGTAATATTACAAAATGTGTTACGGTATTTTACAATCCAACTGTTATAATCTTGACAAAAAAACATATAATTGGAAAGTTCTGAGTCTCAGGATTCCATATGTGGGGGCTATTTTGATATTGAAGTATTATTGACAGAGAAATCTAGACATTTGTGACAGAAAACTGCATAAAAAAATTAAATGGAGTTTTGATAGCACCCGTTGGCTGTTTGTGGTATAACGCCCTAAATAAAATCTCACAGGAACCTCAATTTTTTTTCATATCAACTTCAAATTTGGAACATAACTAATTTAGACATAAGGCTTTAATTTTATACAAATTTTAGAGTAAAACCTGATATGTAAAATATATATAAAATAAAATTAATATAGTGCATTTTATTTACAGTAAATTTAAACGTCTATAACTTTTTGATACTTGAATTTTTTTGAAAAAGTTCCACTTTTGCAATAATCTGCTGATTTTCATCTTTAAAAAGAGACCAACCTTAGGTCTGTATTACAAAGCGTTCATAAATTACAACAATTTAAGTTCGGATAGTGCACTTTCATGCCTATTTAAAAAAATGGGGGGGTGACAGTTAAGGGGTTGTTCACATCAAAAGATGTTCAGCACATAATTCAATCTGATTTTCACATGCACTTTGTCACTCATCAAAATGGCAATGGGCCTGAATGAAAAATGCCAAGTTCCACTTTGAAAAGTATGTGGTGCTTTGGAAAAGCAGAAATACATGCAAAAAAATGCTTATCTTATTTAGTATTTGTATCTTGTTTCTAATCAAAATATCTAAAAATTCTTAAATCAGATACTTTTACTAGATAAGCCAAGTGATTTAAGATATTTAGTCTTGTTTCCAGGGTGGAAAAAAACTTGAGTGCATTTTGCTTAAAACAAGTAAAGTTATCTGACAGTGGGGTAATTATATTCTTAAAACAAGAGCATTTTACTTACCCCACTGGCAGATCATTTTACTTGTTTTAAGCAAAATGCACTTAATTTAGTTTTTTCCCCCTGGAAACAAGACTAAATATCTTAAGTCACTTGGCTTATCTAGTAAAAGTATCTTGATTTAAGAATTTTTAGATATTTTTACTAGAAACAAGATAAAAATACTAAGTAAGATAAGCCATTTTTTGCAGTGTACAGGAGCAAACAAAGACAGCAGTATAATGCGATTTTCTTATCAAGATGCTAATGTTTTTTTCTTTAATTACCTTTCTTATGTTTGTCTCAGTATTTGATTTGCTTTGACTGCTGTCTGTCATACTTGCACTTAATAATGTGTTCATTGTTCAAAATGTTGCAGTAAAACACAAACACATACGTACACTGGGGCATCACTGTGCAGCTTTCCATTTCTGACACGGCCTGTCACATTGAAGAAACAAACAGCATTTACATGTTTTCAAACAGAACAGAGAAATAGTTAGTTCTGTTGGGTCTGTTTGTGACCGCCACCAAGTCATATGACACATAACAGCACCACAAAAGTCATATAACATATTTTATATAACAGCACTGTCTCCATTCACATGATCAAAAACGTAAATCTTATTGGTTGGCCAGTTTTATTCACAGTGCAATGGAAAAGAGATTAGAACACCTCTAAAAAAAATGTAATGTTGTTGTCTGTTTGAACAGATGCATTAACTGCCATTTATTAAAATTACAATTAATCTTGGCGTGAACAGGCCTTAAATGCAGCCCCTGCAAGCTGGTGTTTATCTGTTTACAATAGTGAGTACTCAGTACAGCAGTCATGTCTCAAAATCCAGTCAACAGCCGATGAATAGAATCAAGTCCCCGGCCTACAAAATCGAGAGGTCACAAAGCAAAAGAAAAGATCTGTTGCTACTTCTGTTTTATCGCAGTTTTTTTTAAAAAGTACAAAACAACCATTATATTGCCTGATCGGTGCATCTTCGTGTATTGTAATATATCTATTCAGTGTCAATAAAGGAATTTAGTATGAAATGTCTACCCCAGAGGGTCTGGATACAGCTACCAAATACACTCAGAAGAAGTCCAAGCGAAAGGGAAGAAACAAGCAAGAGATTGTGACTGTCTGTCAGGCAGAGCCGGAGCCTGTGAAAACTCCCATTGACTTGAAGGTATGTCAACTCATTTTAATATCTAAAACTCTTTCATAATATATATCTAGGTGGAGAGAATTACAGAGGGATTTACTTTCGTTTATCAGGCACAAGAAAACAGCAGCTCAAGCTCAGTGAAAAAGAAGAGCAAGTTTGTGATTCTGTATGCTCGAGAGCGCCGAGATAAGCTGGCTGTTCTATTGCCTGGCCGTCAACCCTGCGAGTGTCTGGCTCAAAAACACAGACTCATCAACAACTGTCTGAGCTGCGGCTGGATAGTGTGTGAGCAAGAAGGCTCTGGCCCTTGTTTGTTCTGTGGCAGTGTGGTGAGCTTTGTCCGCTTACTAATCAGTACAGTCTGTGTTTGTGATAGACCCATATGTTGGCCAAGCTAATTATTTGGCTATTGTCTAGATGTTCCCACATGATGATTGCTAGTAGTCATTTCCACATAAAAATACAGATAGTCATGTAATGGAAAACATTGTATTGAATAATTTTTGTCGTTATATATATATATCTCTATATATATATATATATATAAATATAGATATATGTATATATGTTGTGTGTGGTATATATATATATTAAAATGTTATACATTTGTAATATTTACAATATACACTTGTTCAAAAAATCGGGATCACCATTTTTAAAGAAATAGATACTTCTCATACTTTTGCTCAACAATCACTCCTTAATTGATTTCTGTTTCTGTTCATCAAAGACTCATGAAAAAAGACCACCGTTTTATGTTTTCACAAAAAAACATAAATATAAGTGAAAACAGTTGTTTTAAATTATTATCATATTCACAAGTTTTGTTTCGATTGAATTTTTGACAAAATAATCAGCCTGTGTGAACAGCAGACCTTTTTCAAAAACATAAAGACAAATCTTATTGTCACAACTTTTAAACCGTAGTGCAGTATGATACAGATATTTGCATGGCATGACAACCCCATTACAGACGATCACTCTCTGTACAGGATTTATCTTCTGGACCTTGCAAATTGATATAAGTGCTTGGCAACTGTTAAGAGCCTTTATCAACAATGTGAACAATTTAATACATAATCAGGTCTGTACTCCAGAGGAGCAAGAGATACTGCAGGCGGGACTCCAACAAAAGTCAAAAGTCCATAAAAAACTATGGGAGGTAAGAAATGAGGTGGTTTGATTTGTTTTTCGACGGTGCATTCGTGTGACAAGGCCTTTGTTTTCTGCGCGTCTCAGAGGACTGAGCGGGAGTATCTCCCCATCAAGAGGCCAGGATGAAGCCGGTCTGGAAAAAGCTGTAAAAACACAAAGACAACTTCGGAGTTGACAAGAACGGTTCTGGCGTCAAATACACTGCTGTAACCTATGCTGTAATTGCAGGGTTAGATTATTTTATCCTCAGAAATGCCATGAACCATTGACGTATAATGCACACAACATTTACCAGTGACTTTTAGATAATTGAACACTTTATCTTTTTATTATGTAAGAGAAACACAAGTCTTGGATGCGATCCGAGTATTTTGCACCGGATTCCACCCACGTGGATTTCTCCAATGAGAGGGAGGAGTACGCAATCGAGAGGAGGTCTCCGGGGAGATTCGAAAAGCCTCCACAAAGACCGCAAGAATCACATAGACTTTGCAAGGAGACGAGTGCTGATGAAGGAGAGAATTGACTCCGTACTACCAGAGTAAGGAGCCACTCTGTATTGAAAACTTTTGTTTTTGTCCAGTCAGCTTTTGAAGGCTGATCCTTCGAAGCATGCCAATTGGGACAAGCTTGTGTGTGTGTGTGTGTGTTGTGGATGTATGTA
The DNA here is from genome assembly GCA_018155175.1 of Sinocyclocheilus anophthalmus. NCBI lineage: Eukaryota > Metazoa > Chordata > Actinopteri > Cypriniformes > Cyprinidae > Sinocyclocheilus > Sinocyclocheilus anophthalmus. The sequence goes on along the minus strand of JADLZN010005733.1, from coordinate 110,255 downwards.
TCTATATTGTACAGGGTGAAGAATTCACAGAAAAGTAATCTAAATCCATACCCGGAGGGTGGATTAATTGGGTGATGGGTGCTAGTGCGAAGGTCCAGGTAGGTGCCTATCGGGGCGGTGAGGTGCATTTTTCTGTCTTTTCCAGTGCGAGGGTCAGTCTGCTGTGCTCCTGTGGGGCTGGGCGGGTCACCGCTGCTTTCTGTGGAAAAAATGACCTACATGAGGCGAGTTTAGTGCTCAGGTCTCATGGAGGAGTCTCCAGATGGCGGGCTTGCGGGCTTTGTAGCCGACGGCTGAGGAGGTGCAGCTGTGAGATCAGCCTGTGATGATGATTGGCCAGGGCTCCTGCTTATTTCCAGGGCGAAGCTGATGAAGCTTTGGGACGCTAGTCACACTCAACCCCTAAGCGTGTCCTGGTCCGGTTAATGATAGAGATCGTCAGGGAGCGATAGGGGGGAGGGGGGGGGGGGGGGTTTGGGGAGGGACCCCGACAGACCTGCGAAAGCTGCCCAGCCAAGAGAGGCCATCGGGTTTTGGCGTTCGCGGCTCCAGCCCGATGACGTACCTCGAAGTGGAAGTCCTGGAGCGCGAGGAACCATCGGGTCACCCTGGCATTGGTATCCTTGGCATGGGCCATCCACTGAAGGGGTGCGTGGTCCGTGACCAGGGTGAACTTCCGGCCCAGGAGGTAGTACTGCAGCGCCAGGACTGCACACTTGACAGTTAGGGCCTCCTTCTCCACCGCGGCGTAGTTCCTCTCGGCCGGGATCAGCTTCCTGCTGATGTAGATGATCGGATGCTCCTCACCCTCCTGAATCTGCGACAGGACGGCTCCCAGTCCTGTGTCGGAGGCATCCGTCTGCAGCAGGAAGGGCAGCTAAAGTCCGGGGCTCGGAGGACAGGCTCCGAGATGAGGGCCCCCTTCACCCTCTGGAAGACCTCCTCCGCTGCTGGTGTCCACTGTACCTTCTCCGGCTACCCCTTCCTGGTCAAGTCTGTCAGGGAGGCGGCTAAAGAGGAGAAGTTGGGGATGAAGCAGCGATAATACCCCGCCAACCCTAAAAAGGCTCGTACCCGGGTCTTGGTCTCGGGTGAGCGTCACAGCCATACATATTCTCCTGCAGCGGAATGAGACCCCGTCCCACCTGGAAACACAATACTTCGCCTCGGAGAGGGCAAGGTGGCATTTGCGAGGGTTGGCGGTGAGTCCAGCCCTTCGGAGCTCCGAGAGCACCCTCCATAACCGGTCCAGGTGGTCTTCCCATGCCTCGGAGTGGATCACGACGTCGTCCAGATAGGCCGCGGCGTAGGCCTGATGGGGCCGCAACAGGATGTCCATCATCCGCTGGAACGTGGCGGGTACCCCGTGGAGGTCAAAAGGAAGGGTCCGGTACTGCCAGTGGCAAATAGGGGTAGAGAAAGCAGTCTTAGGTTTGGCAGAGGGTACCTGCCAGTAGCCTTTGGTGAGGTCTAACATCGAGATATACCGGGCCCTTCCCAGCCGGTCCAACAGTTCATCCACCCGAGGCATGGGGTATCCGTCGAACTCGGATACCTTGAGGCGACGGAAGTCGTTGCAGAAACGGAGGGTGCCGTCCGGTTTCGGGACCATCACGATGGGGCTGGCCCATGAGCTGCGTGATGGTTCTATCACCCCCAACTTCAGCATTTGTTGGATTTCCTCCTCAATAGCTTGCCGACGAGCCTCAGGGACGCGTTAGGGCCGTTGCCTGACGACGACCCCTTGTGGCGTTCGGATGTCGTGCTGCAGTACGTTGGTCCGCCCGGGAAGAGAAGAGAACGCATCAGAGAACTGACCGACCAGGTGCTGCAGCTCCCTCTTCTGGGCAACAGAGAGGTGGGGGTTGACGTCAACAACCACAGGATCAGAGATAGCGAGGGCCGCGAGCTGGTCTATAGTCCCCATCCACTTCTTCAGGAGGTTAATGTGGTAGAGCTGCTCGGCTCTCCTCCTTCCTGGCTGGCGCACCCGGTACGTCACCGGCCCAATCTTCTCCACCACCATATAGGGACCCTGCCAGGTGGCCAGGAAATTGCAGGCCGCATTGGGGACTAGGACCATAACTCGGTCTCCGGGCTGGAACTCCCATGGCTGGGCTGCCCGGTTATAGTGGCACTCTTGGGCCTGCTACGCCTTTGTCAGGTGTTCCCGGACTAATGGCATGACCCGGTCGATCCTTTCCCTCATCTGTTTTACATGCTCGATGACAGAGCGATGGGCTGCCGGCTGTTGCTCCCAGGCTTCCTTCGCCACATCCAGGAGGCCGCGGGGTTGCCGGCCAAAGAGGAGCTCGAACGGGGTGAAGCCAGTTGAGGCCTGCAGGACTTCACGGATCCCGAAAAGGACATAGGGGAGCATCAGGTCCCAGTCGCGTTTATCCTCCGCGACCACCCATCTCAACATCTACTTGAGCATTTGATTGAAGTGTTCGACCAGTCCGTCGGTCTGTGGATGGTAGACTGTGGTCCTCAACTGCTTCACCCGCAACAGCCAGCAGAGGTCAGCCATTAGCCGGGACATGAAGGGGGTACCCTGATCGGTCAGGATCTCCGCTGGGATGCCGACTCGGCTGGAGAGCAGGAAGAGTTCCTGGGCAATGGCTTTGGCGGTGGCTTTTCGGAGGGGCACTGCCTCAGGGTACCGGGTGACATAGTCGACTATCACAGGGGGGGGGAAATTCATGTCCCCGGGCAGACTTAGGCAACGGCCCCACAAGGTCCATCCCGATGCGACACGTCGATGATGGGCAGCGTTATCAGCGGACTGGGGGGAGGCGTCCTGGGTGACGTCACTTGGCAGGTAGGGCAGGCTTTGCAGAACTGCTTCACTTCGGCCTCCAAGCCCGGCCAGTAGAAGCGGTCGCGGATCCGCTGGATGGATGGTGTTCCCGGCTCCGAGATGCCCTACCAAGGGATGGGAGTGGGCCAGCTCAAGTACGGTCTCCGTTTTTGTGCGTGGCACCACCAACAATAATTTCCCCCCTTCGCTGCATGACACAGTACAGCAGGCCATTTTGCACGACGAAATGCGGGATAGGGTGGGGACCAGGCTGAACCTCCTTGCCTTCGATGACCCGGACCTGGGTCCATCCATGCTTCAGCCTGTCGTCCTCCCGCTGTTCCTTCCCAAATGAGCCCCCTCCCGTCACCTGTTGGAACACATCAAAGAAGAGATTAGGATTTTAGGAGGGGGACTCACCTTCTCTCCCGCAAGCCGAGGCCAGAAGCACGGGCCGCTGACAAGGACCTGTCGTGGGCCTCCTTCTTCGGCAGCCCCCTCCTGGGCTGGAAGGCTGCGTAGCCGTGGCCAGCAGGCGGTCAAACCCTGGCCAGTCTCTCCCGATCAGCACGGGGATGGGAAGATCCTTCATGACCCCGACTTCCACCGGCCAGGCGCCGGGAGTGGCCGAAATGGTCACCCTGCGAGCAGGAACTTGTCGTGTATCCCCGTGGACACAGGTTATGGGGAGGAAGGCTTTATATTCCGTTCGGGGGGCGAGAATCTGTGACTGGACCAGAGTGACCGCATTGCCCGAGTCCAGGATGGCCCGGAACAGCTTTCCATTCACTTTCACATCCACATTTGGCACCCAACCGGCAGGTCGTGGTGCACAATACAGCCGGCCAACCAGGTCCGTGCGGGACGTGCGGGGACTTCCATTGGCATGGGCTCATCCCGCGGAGAGAAAGCCGCCGGCCTGCCTACTGGTCGCAGGGTGCCCTCCGGCGCGCGCCGCTCCTGGACCACCCTCCGGGGAAACGGCGGCGCTCGCTCCCCAGCATCCCGGTGTTGGGCCGCATCTGCCAGCTCGACAGCCTCCACCAGCTCGGAGGTGGTGGTTGGGTTCCTCATCCCCACGGCCTGTCGGTGGGATCAGGGAAGGGCTCGGAGGAGACGGTCAATCACCACACGCTCCACCACCTGTCCTTTTTTTTTTTTTCTCCAGCGATGGAGCCCTCAGCAGCAGTGCTGCTGCGAGTCGTGTGCGTTCGGCGGCGCCTGGGCACGGGGGCAGAGGGGCTATAATCCCACGCGTGGACGTGCTGGCGGCCACAGATAGGGGATAAACCCAGGGGGCTAGGATTTCTTCTGACCTGCGCTTCGCCCGTCAGAGGGCGAGACAAGGACCCCATGCCAGTCACACTTCTGCCATCCTTCAAGGTGGCCGTTTTTCGCTTCGAATTGTAAGAAGGCCTCTAGTCAATCATGAGGGTCGTCAGCATGGTAGCAGTTCGCGCCTTGTACGCGAGGGGTCCGGCAGCGGAAGCAGTGAGCTGAGCGGCAACGCAGTGCCGCGAGTTCCTGCTCATCTCCGAGGGTGGCGAGGTGCTCAACTATTTGTGGCGGATGCTAACCTCGGTGAGCGCTGGAGGATTTCCGTCCATGGGTGGGGGAGGAGGCGCTCGCTGTGACAGAACCGGAGCCAAACAAGGAAAAAAAAAGGTGAGGTGAGAAAATGCTTGTGGGTGATTCCGCACTGATTCGCCTGCATTCTCACGTTAAACGCGGGGAGAATCACACGACAAGTAATCTCAATCAATACCCCGGAGTGTGGATTTATTGGGGTGAGGGGTGCTAGTGATAAAGGTCCAGGTAGGTGCTCCGGTGCGTGAGTGCTCTCTTCCTTCTTCCCAGTGCAGAGGGTCCGTGCATTGCTCCTGTGGGGCTGGTCGGTCACACGTTGCTGTCTGTGGGAGAAATGAGAGGGTGAGTTAATGCTCAGTCTCATGGAGAAGTGTCTCAAAGGTGGTAGGGCTTGCGTGGCTTATGTAGCCGCCGACTGATAAGGTGCAGCTGTGACCGATCAACCTGTGATGATGATGGCCAGGTGCTCCTCGCTAGTTTCCAGGGCGACGCTGATGAAGCTTGGGCACGCTGTCACAATATATATAATATAATATATATATATATATATTAATATAAAACACCACACAAAACATATATTAGGAATGTTAACGTATGCGATTAATTAAAAATCATTAAATAATTTAATGCAAATAAATTACTGCAGCATGTGAAACTGCGCCATTACCGTAGTCTACGTCATACAGTTTGATGATCTTGAAAGATGGGAGTTTATCACACTGAACATCTACAAAAGCGCAAGAACCTGTAACCCTGGATGGTGGAAATTTCTGTTCTAACCCTTTAACAGCATTGCGCTGTGTGAAATACTGACTGAACAGAATGTCAAAACATCCCACCACTGTATGGCCAGATGAAACGCAAACTACATTTCTCAACTAGATAAAGTAGAGCGTGTTAGCATATTTTTTTAGAAGTACGATGCAGTCTTTAAGTCCTCATGGGAGGTTTCTACTTAAGAATTCAGAATTCATTATTATGACATGAGGTTATTTTGGCTCGAATAAAATGGAAACATTGGACAATTTCTTTTTTTCCCTACTGTAATAAAATTAGTTTCTGCCATGATACTTTAATTGACACCCTTAAATCAAGGCTCAGGGTTAAGGTACATAAAACATTTGGAAGCTGTTCAAATCCGTTGATCTTGTAAATACGATCAACTCTAAATGACTTGAGGGCATGATATGCAAAAAAATAAAATTTTGCTTTTGGTTTTGAAAGGTTTGATGAGACAGTCAAGGCCATCAACACTGGTTCATTTGGCCAGACACCAAAACATTCTGTTTCTACTGATCGACAGCACCTCAGAGAGCTCGTCAACCCCAACATCATGCAGGCTGCACCAGAGGTGGGTGCAAATAAGCTGCTTCTCAACAGCATTCTATTTTTTATCAAAAGAGAATCTTAAATGCAAGGAAGATAATGCCATTTTTATTTGAGTTGCTCTGTGTGTATGTGTGTTAATGCATGTGTGTTTGTGTTGTGTTAGTGGGTTGATGTGTCCGGTAGAGGCAGCTAGCGTAAGTCTTCATCCAAGACTGTAAGTGGTACACAGAAAAGTGAGCGCAGCAGACTCAGACTGCAGGACAAAGAGCTGCAGGAGATCTCAGATGGTGGCTGGTGTCTCAGCATGCATCGGCCATGTGCTTCACTGCTTGTTAAGGGCATAAAAAGGTACAGTTCACTTGAAGACCCCTAAAAAAATCATAAATTATGTCATCCCTTGCTCAGGGGGGTCCATACAATTGTCTCTAAAATGTGAAAATTTTCCTCAATTATAAATAATGCATACACCTGCATCTGACAAGAAATTGCAAGTCACAAGTTGTTTCGACACACACACATACACACACACACACACACACAAAACAAGGTGTAGTTTTAGTTGAGTTTACTCGATTTGCTTTAGTTCATCATACATAAAGCATTTAATTAGTTCCAGCCATGGAACTAAAGTCAGTTGTTAAATCAAGTTCAGCTAGTTATAATAGCAAGCTAATTATAACTTTTCTTTATATGTTGGATGTTGGCAGTCTAAAGATGGTACTGATTACATCTCTAGCACTCCCATTCCCATCCCACTCTCTAGCACTCTAAAGCCGGGTTCACACTACAGGAGTTTTAAAATCCTAACCGATTATGAAATCTGGTTGCAGCACACACATAAGAAGAATCTTTGCAGATTATCTTCCCTCAAATCTTAAACATGCACACACTACAAGATATTAAGATTATCGTACCAGTGGGAGCGCTTCACGTGATCTCCCGCAGCAGATCGTCATTGATATTTCAGTGATGTTTACATATGTTAGCTAGCATGCTAGCAGCTTTCTGCACTCACCTGGTACATTCAAAACTGAGGCAATTTCACCCCAGTGCTTCTCTTTCATCCTTACGGTTTTGATACGTTTTCGACACATTATTCAAACAATCGTGTTACTACAAAACTTCAAGAAGCAGCTTCCTCCATCTCCACTATCCAACGGAGCCATACAGCAGCTGTTTTGTGGTCGCGCATTATATTGTGAAAGTACTGACGTAATCATAGCCATCATCATCCCGATTTAAATCCTAAATATCAAACATGTTTGATATGATCGGGGCGGTTTGTGTGCGAGTAGATCGGGAGGTGCAAGATTCGATCTGTGAATGCCTCACATTACCAGATATTCCATGCCGAACATCGGGACTGATCGAGGGGCTCGACAAGATTTTAGCTCCAATTCTTGGGAGGGGGAAATCGGGGCTAAATCAGGCTAAAACTCCTGTAGTGTGAGCCAGGCTTAACACTTTTTATTAAGGCAACCTGAGTTCTTGTTAGCAGGTCCTCAACCCAAGCATGTACTCGACACTTCACCCAACTCACCCAAAACAGCAACATAACAAACTCTTTTAAAATACCAACATAATAAAACTTTAAATATTAACATGTCTCCCCATTTTCTCATCTTGCTAAAAAATAGGCATAAATTAACACTATATTTTATTCTAAAATAATTAACCCGATCTAGAACCGTGCAAAGCTTGATGGGAAGTGTAAAATTAGTTTTGAATTTTAGTTTTAGTTTTGAAATGAAAACATCGAGTTAAGCCAGAAAGTAAATGTTCCAAGTCAATTAAACATGATGCAATAATTTTTGAACGCTAAAAAACTGATACAGTGGTATTAAATCAAACTGAATTATTTAAATAAAGTGAACAGCATTAAAAAAAAAACATAATTTAATTAAAAGTTGAGTTTAAAACTGGACAGTATAAATTACAATAATTATTTTCATGTCACGACTGATATTAAAATTCTTTACTTTGTGTAAACTTTAAAAAAAAAAATACAGTTCCATTAAAAATAAATGTATATCACTGATATTGGCTGAAAACAGTGTGTATGTTGTGCATTATTAAAGTAAGCTAAAGCCAACTTTAACAAAAAATGACATTTGAGATGAACAGTGCACAGTTCATCTGAACATTTTCCATTTTCTCTCCGTTTCTTGTGTTTGTGTAGGGTAGAAGGCAGAACGTGGTACACATCCCATAGGGGGCGCCTGTGGATTGCTGCTGCTGCTAACAGACCCGCTCCTCAAGAGATTGCAGAGGTAGAGGCCATGCACCGCCACATTTACAAAGAAGGTGTGTTTAATGTCTTCAAGTACATGGCAGTAATACTAAAGCTGTTCAACTTAAATGATCCCATCAGGCATGTCTAGACTGTAGTGCCTTTGTAATTTCTCCTAATGTTTCGCTTATTTCACCATCCAGAGCCCAAGTTTCCTACGGAGTATCCCACAGGCTGTCTGCTAGGCTGCGTGAACGTCACAGATTGTCTCTCTCAGGAGCAGTTCAGGGAACAGTTCTATGGCTTTTGCTGTCCCTCTTGGTATTCATCCATACAAAACATTCTATTTCCCTTAAAGTGCTCTGAGCTTGTTTTTGTAAGCAAGCATGGCATCCTGTGCTTAAATCATTAACATCACCTGCTGTCTCTCAGCAGCATCTGGAGCTCTTAGGGGCATTTATATTCTCATAGTGATGTGCTGTTACAAAGCAACTAAATGTCATATATGAGCCATATACTGTATGTTTATTGTTGGTTTATTTGCATTGGCTCCAAAACATATTAAGTATAACTTTGCAGATTTTCATGCAGCTTTGTATTGTTACCGTGTCAGTAGTATATGTAAATGAACAATGTGCGTAAAGATATCCCTGCTTATTTGCCAGCAGTTGACAGCTCAATAATGTGTTTCTCATCATCCGGTGGACATTTGCAGGGATCTCCCAGTTTGCAAATAAAGATCTGGGTGTGGGTAACACAGAGAAAGAGTACAGATTGTTCATTTACACATACTACTAACACTGTAAATATACAAAGCTGTTTGAAAATCTGCAATGTTATCCTTTAAGCCATATGTAAAAATGTATGCGTGCCTTTGGATTAGGTAGACTATAACACCAAGTTCTAACCAGACACACTGCGACACATGATAAAAGATATGACCACTCGACTGACCTCAGAAGCGCTTTCACTGACAGTACTTCAGAAATCTGAAAATATCTGTCTCATATTGGTGTTATAGAAGGATGGTACAATTTCTGTTCATAATCTGGGATTAAACCACTCAGGCTGTTAAATTGTCACAGTACAACCATTAAACACTTGAAGAAGTTATGTGTGAAATCTTTCAGCTCGGACTGCTCAAAATCTGCAGACTGGCTTGACTTTGGCAACTCCTCCAGACTGCAAATAGGTGCAAAAGTTTGTGTGTTTTCCAGTCTTTACTGTACCCCATGACAACATGCACTGCTTTTTGGTTCAATGCGTGGTGTACAAGAATTGCTATTAACAAACAAACCCACCCTGAGAAATATTCACTGGAGTAAAAATGATATATCGAAATTTCACATAGCCTACCAAAACATTTCACAAAATCTCAAAATCACAAAAAAATATATATACTATAACTATAAAATGAAGTGGCTCAAAAATGATATATAGATATATAAAAGGTCTTTTTATCAATTTGCAAGTGGTAGTTTGTTTCATATTTTTTGAATCAGTGACATTCAGACATTTATGCATCATGTGGATGCCAAGACACTTTATCCTAAAACAGCAAGATGTGGAAAGTTAAAAATAGATTGCGTCTCAAGACTCCTGCTTTTGTTCCATTTCGCTGCACTCTGTCTAGCTGTTTTTGAATTTAATATCATCTCCTGTGTGTACACCCTCTTACTGTGCGTTCACACCGCTGGCGGCGAGAGCGTCAAAGTGACCGGAAGACATTCATTTTCAATGTGAGCGGGCGGCGAAAAGCGGCGAGGAGCGGCGCGGTGCGTCTTGGCCGGCGAGGGAGTCAAGGAGAGTTGAAATCAGTTCAACTTTATGGTAATGAACTATGACGCTGTTGGGCGGCAACCAATCGGAATGTAGAATTCCTCCGCTTGAGAGGGTCCCAGAGAACGCAGTCCTGTAAACTTTGGTTCCGACCACACATTAGTTCCTAATCAAAATGGAAGAGAGATTAATTATTGCTGTGGCGGGTTTCCCAGTCATTTATGATGTGTCTCTGTCTGTGTACAGAGACGTGAAAATAAAAAATGTTGCTTGGACCAAGGTGTCTGAGGTTGTTGGTGTTTCTGGTGAGTTGCGAATGCGCATTTACGTTATATATTTTCTGAAAATAAGCGGGAATTGCGTGCTAACATTCGCGACAGAGGATGTTGCAAAATATTTCTGACATGATGAAACCTATTGGGTTAAACGAAAAATATGTGTTGTATTGATCAAACCCTTATGTAAATTAACCATGGTTTTACTGAGGTTACCACAAAAACAAACGCAGGTACTGTAGTAAAACCATGGTTTTGTCCATAGTAATCAATACGCCAATATTATATTATTACACATCTATCATATCCCCCTTATTATATGAAATGTGTAGGGGACCCAGCGTGAAAAAGTCAAGTCCCGGGGTACTTAACGGGTTCATATGAGGTCTAAAAACAAAACACCATGAATATGAACTAAATGTACTTTTAACATACAAGTGGGACTGTTTTCAATTAGGCTGCCACAAGTAATGTACAAATTTGTTAATTAAATAAATAAATATATATTCAAAAACATTTTTACATACATTTTTAAATACATTTAAAATATTGAAATGAGAACACAAAAGCCACGCCACACAAATAGCTTTTAATTGGTTTATTTCGTTAGCAAACATGTAAGTATATTGTTAAGTTCTTTCCATTAATATTTTTTTTACTTTCACATTTAAGATATATCATAAGGTTATACCCTTTTTGTGGTAAGTCTGCACAAGATCAGAACGCTTGTTTGGTATGTTTGCGGCCCCTTTAAATAAAGGCCGATCGTGGAGCGTCTACAGGGCAGCCAGAGCTAATTTTGACGCTCTCGCCGCCGGTGGTCAGCGTTGTGGGTAGCGCGGTGTGGCCAGAGCGAATGTTGACGCTCTCGCCGCCGGCGGTGTGAACGCACAGTTAGGCTGTACCTGACGCAACATGATTTAAAAGCAGTTAAAAAACAGATCAGATTGGATTGAGTCAAACTCGAAGCGTCAAATACCTGATATACCCACACCTGTGTCTGCACTTCAAGTCAGTTCTATTCTGGTACTGTTTTGGCTCACCACTTGACATCCAATATAAAAAAAACACCTTACCGTTTTAATTTCAATTGACTTCCTATTTATTTCTCCACATTAATACTTCTTAGCCACTCTTCTAACTCCCTCAATCAATGCTCACAGTGCAGTTGAATTGAACAGCACACAGCAGTATTCTGGCGTACAAACACATTCCTCTCTGTCTGTGTCCGCTTCCCCTGCTGTCTTCTTCTGTAGCCTACAGCACACATCCTGCCTCATTTCCTGTTCTCCCTGCATGGCAGGCTCCCTGTAATAGAGGTGTAATTGGTGCTGCTGCAGCAGCGTCTGCCATTGAGATGAGCTCTCCTCTGCTGCGGTTCACAGATCATCTCACAAAGACCATGTCAGGGTCATATTTTATGTCAAAATAAAAAGATAAAATAAGAAATTATGTCTTGTACATCAGAAGACTGAAACCTGTTTTTAGGGCCATGCGGATTTTTGCTTTGTAATGTTATTTAATGACTATTCAGCACATTTCCCCCCAAAACTGGATGCTTGCATTGTCTTGGAACAGTGTGTTTGAGGATCAACTTGAGTTTCTTTTTTGACTGCTCAGGAAAACATGCAAGACATGTTTTATTTTTTTCCCCTTCGTGATAGAATTTGGTATTAGTTTAAATACACTGCTGAACGAAATTTTTTACGAATTGCTCTTTGAAACCGAAAGTTGGGGCTGGACGTATCAAATGACATACTTGTGAACTAAACGACGCTTTTATAGTACTTCACAGCCTAGAAAAACAAAGGGGTCAAAGTTTGGCTAGTTAGCGTATGGTCCATTTAGCCCCTGTTGAGCTTTAAGTAAATGCTGTTTTTTTGCAAGCAACATTTAAATAATAATTTTGAATACTATATTGTACTTTTTTTGTTTTTATTTATGTTATATATACAAAAAATATCTGAATACATTTTTGCTTTCTTGTTTATTTATAAAATGTATTGAAAATCATATATGGAGCTATAATATAATTATAATTTTTATTTATGCACTTAAAAGCATGAAATAGTTTTTTAAGTGTTGCAGACTGGTTGCATTGCATTTACAGTTCAGGTGATTGGCTAAAAAATGAATGGGAATTCCTAATCCTAATCGTTATCTAAAATAAAATGGAAAAACAAAAGAAAACAAAGCAACTTATTTAATTTTAGCTTGTTGCCTAAAAAATATTTTAAACTATTTAAAAAAAATTAATACAACTATAAAAAATGTGACCCTGGACCACAAAACCAGTCTATTAAGTCGCTAGGGTATATTTGTAGCAATAGCCAACAATATATTGTATGGGTCAAAATTATAGATTTTTCTTTTGTGCCAAAAATCATTGGAATATTAAGTAAAAAAATCATGTTTCATGAAGATATTTTGTAAATTTCCTACCATAAATATATTAAAACTTAATTTTTGATTAGTAATATGCATTGCTAAGAACTTCCTTTGGACAACTTTAAAGGCGATTTTCTTAATATTTAGATTTTTTTTGCACCCTCAGATTCCAGATTTTCAAATAGTTGTATCTCGGCCAAATATTGTCCATCAATGGAAAGCTTATTTATTTAGCTTTCAGATGATGTACAAATCTCAATTTTGAAAAAATGACACTTATGACTGGTTTTGTGGTCCAGGGTCACAAATAAAAAAGAATATATGACAAAAACAAATGACAAATATTGCCAGAACTTAAATTAAAACAAATAATAATAAAAAAAATCTGAATAAAATCTATTGTATTTCAATGATACTAAAATCACACTGTTCTCCAGGTGCCTCCTTGAGCAATGATTTGCTACTTGTTTTGCCTGTCAGTGGTAGTTTAAAAAAAAATAGTAAACTGTGTTTTGCTCTCAACACAACCTGCAGAGGGAGCAATGCACCATCAGCTCCTCAACCTCAGCAGCCCACTACTGCCATTTTGACTGCTGCTACACTGAAAGCAAAGCCTGAGAATCCTTCCATACTAATTCATGTCCTGCAATTATTTTCATATTGTGCACTTCTACTATTGATAGCTGCATGTTTGAAGCGAGCATCTATTTTCCTAGTTTCTATGATGTCAAGCAGAGGATTTAAAAGGATTATGTCCAGGTGCAGTATCGCAACCCGGCTCTGTCCTTGATTAATTATAAATAAATGAAGTCTATTGCAGCTCAGAGGGCTCAAATCTTTTCTCTTTTATCCAGTGTTAATGTCGGCATGCCATTCTGTCTGCTTTAACCTGGGAGAATATGTCTACCTCGGTGCTTTTCAAAAACCAAACACCTTGACAAATCCACCATGCACAGAATGAATTTGCACAGAGAGGTGAAGGAAACTGTCATAATGAACTGCAGTTAATGTTCTGGGTTTAAAACAATCAGAAAGAAAAAATCTTTTGATATTTTTTTTTGAATGGTTTGTATTTTTATGCTTATCTCAGCGATTACAATTAGTTTTTACAAACTGATTCTTGTATTGAACATATCTTTAACATTTACATCATTCTTGGTTAGCTCATACTATTCATACTAACCCGCGGTTTCACAGACAAGGCTTAAGCTAGTCCCAGACTAAAATACATGTTTGAGCTGTCTCAACTGAAAATATCTTGCTCTGACATATCTTAAAATATGTCAGTTTCATTGCTCTGTGTCAAGATGCACACCTGTAATATTTTCTTCTAAGGCAATTTTGTAAAAGTTGCTTAAATATCTTAATTTAACTAAGCCCTAGTCCTGGCTTAAGCTAAGCCCCGTTTGTGAAACCGGGCCTAATTGTTATAGTTTCAGCTTCAGAAACTAGTTTTCAGGCTGTATGCTAATTTCAGGAAGCAGTGTGCACAGTTTTTTTTTAATGCAGTGTTCATGAAACTAAATATGAATTAAATAAAAAAAAATTATAGTTAGAATAATTCAGGAGTTTATATTTTTTTACCTATGGTTATACCTGATTCGAATCTGATTCCAAATTTTTTGTTTTGATTAAAGCTTTTGTGTTTTGTAAATAATATCATTTAATTTATTGAATGTTTTATGAAGTCATATTTATTAATTTGAAAAATGTATTTTAAGTGATACTGACCCTGTGAAAGCTTAATCGCCTAAAAAATAGCATTACATTAGATTACATGATTGTACGACATTAGCTTTTAGTCTTTGTGCTTCAGCTATTTATTGTCCAAGCGTTGGATATGTGTTTTATTTTGCTATTACAAATAGAGCACATTCACAATTTGACTTTCTCATTCTGATTTGTACTTAACTTATTTCAAGATAATTTGATGTGCTTTCACATTATTTTGTTTAGAAGCTGTGATATGTTTTCTGCGTGTATTAGTAGGTGCTTGGATGAGTTAATTGACCCACTAGCAAAGCACATCATTTTAACAGTGTTGGATTGGACTAATGATGGATTTGAAAGAATCATATTCTTTTTTTCTCTACCATCATATTTGCAATAGCATCAATAATGTCTGATTTCAACAAGCAGATGTTCACTCAAAAATGAAAATTTGCTGTCAATTTACTCACCCTCAGGGCCCTATTTTAACGATCTAAGCGCATGGTCTAAAGCGCACGGCATGGGTGCACTTAGGGCGTGTCCAAATCCACTTTTGCTAGTTTAACGACGGGTAAAAATAGTCGGCGTGCCGGGCGCATGGTCTAAAAGGGTTGACCCTATTCTCTTAATGAGTAATGGGTGTGTTTTGGGCATAACGTGCAATAAACCAATCAGAGTCTCATCTCCCATTCCCTTTAAGAGCCAGTTGCGCTCGTGCCATGGCGGATTTGCTATTTACACGGCGGAATTTGCAAGCGCAAAGACAGAACGCGTCTCCAGAGATGAAACGGAGCTGCTCGTGCACGAACAAATAGGTAGCCTAATTCTGATACATGCAATGACTAACCATTATGACATGTAGGCATTTTTATATTTATGTACACAATAATAATCTTTTACATTGCAATCCTTTAATTTGTAATATTTGGCATGTTTGTGTGCTGCTGTGCGTCCCTGTGTGTGTGTAATGAGCAGAGTGTATGCACGCTGTGGACCCGTCTATACTAACGTGCTCTTTAAATAACAAAAGAAACTACTGCACCATTGACTTTAGACCATGGTTTTGTTGGTCAATGGCGCAGTGTTCAGTTGCCTCAAAATAGCAGCGCGCCAGTAATGCGCCTGAACACACCTCGTTTTCAAACCAGCACGCCCATGAGCGCACAAATGGGCGCAAATGCATTTGCTATTTAAACAACGTGGTGCAGGACGTGAAAATGACAACTGCATCGGGGTGAAACTAGCAAAAAACACTTGCTTCGCGCCTGGCGCTGCATTGCGCCGAGTGTATGATAGGACCCACAGACTGTCCAAGGGAACATGGGAAACAATGTGAAGAAATTTAGCAGTACATCGCTTTGATCACTAATGGATCTTCTGCAGTGAATGGGTGCCACTCGAAAGAGGAATACAAACGCCTGATAAAAAACATCACAGTAATCAAAAAAAAAAATTTTGGGGGGGGGGGGGGGGGATCCAGTCCATCAATAATGTCTTGTGAAGTGAAAAACTGCGTGTTTGTAAGAAACAAATCCATCAAGGCATTTTTAACTTTACATGATTTTTTTATGACCAAGTATGAGGTCAACAAATAATAAACACTCCAGTGCAAGTCTTCACATCAACATCCACCACTTATTTGTTAGAATGTTGGATGTTTTCGCTTTAAACGGTTCGGGAGTAACGATTCATCAACTCAGATCCCGATTCGATTCACGATTTGATTTCACGATATCGATTATGTTTTCCAAAATTAGATTTAAGACACATTATAAATTAAATGTGCATGTCCTTTTATCATTGCTTGGACAAAATACTGTACGTTCCTTTGTGAAATTGAAATATAACACTAAAATAATATACTAATATAGCACTTGCATATTACTGCTCTTTTGTTTGTTTTGATTGCTTCTATTGTCCTCATAATTGTTAGTCGCTTTGGATAAAAGCGTCTGCAAAATGACAAAATTGAAATATACTTGTAAATGTAAATAACCCCAAAACTACCATTGAAATTTACACTAATAAAAGAAATCTCTTCATATAAACAAAAATAAGGCTTTGTCTCTGCTCTTTCCATTAAAAATTAAGAGGCAACCACTGCATTTTAACCATGATCCTATGGCTAGGAGCTATACTATCATTCCGGTTAATAATCAAGTTATTTAAATCATTCAATGTAATATCATTGCGCCTGCTGCACCTATGGTACGGCAGCAAAGTTCTTTGATTATTACACCAGAATGAGAGTATAGTTCCTAGCCTTATCGGCCTAGAAAATCGCAACTTTTCATTTTCTGTCGGTCTTAGTACACGATGTAACTACAAAAGAGTCAAGTTTTAAATAGGAAAAATATAGTAACTCTTTGGTCATTTTTGAGCGAGAGGCTAACGGTCTAATCAGATGTGAAGGATCTATGCTAAACTGTAGCTAAAAGTGCAACCGCCAGACCTGGAGATCGGCTGAATGGATTTGAAAAAAAAAAAGCTCAACTGTTTAACTCTAGGGGAGTCAGAAAATGAGCCTATTTTCAAAAATAGTGGAGTGTTCCTTAATGGATTAAAGCGTTCACACTGCACACGGTTGCGGTCCGGCAGTACATTCAGGAGCAGTGCGTCTGCAGCAGTGCAGAGATTGTTTCTGCTGCAAGCGCCGAATTAAAGTGACAGCGCATTGTTTGCGCATAGACTAATGTAGTAATTACACCATAAATGCATATTATAAAGTTACTGTGTTTCCCCAGCAATAGGTATGGCGCTTTGGCTTAGATTTTAAAGGAAAAGACACTTTTAGATACACAAGGCATTAATAGATGGCAATTAGTGGAGGTAGGAAAAAAAAGTTCTTATGAACCACGGATTGCTTGTAATAAGATTAAAGGCAAAAGAAAACTGGCAGTAGAGCTGACTGTTTTGTCCATGGTAAGTTAATTCGAGAATTGTGTTTGTGATAATGTAAGAGAAAAGTAGTGAAATGTTTTGCACTTGCTTGAGCAACTTACTTCTATCAATCTAGAAAGTAATGCAAAGTAACAAGCATTTAGAATAAGTGTTTATTAATTATGCGTTTAAACACGTCTATGAAAGATTGTATTAGCTACTGCACTGGTATAAAAAGAATCACAGTGCTGAAAAAGCATTTTAAGACCAAGTTGGATTTGAAATCAAAATAATGATAAATGTTGTGTATGTGGTAAATAGCCACGGATCAGTTGCAGACTCCTGTGTGAAAGCACAGTGAGCACCTGCTGCTTTTGCACCGCTTACGGTACCACACATGGACTGCATGCGCACTGCAAACTGAGTATGTGTGAACCTGGTGTAAAAGGCCGCTAAGGTGCTAAATGTCTAAAATTCCTGATTGGAGTCTTACTATAAATAATTCTACATGATAAAAAGAAGGCTTTAAAAAGATCGGTATTGGTGATCATATCGGCAGATACTGCTTTCTGGGATCGGCGATCGGTGATCGGCCTCAAAAATCCTGATCAGAGCACCCCTAAAATGGACCAGACCAGACTGCTGATAGTCTAGCTACACAAGTCTAATTTGTTTGCTTGATAAATTAGTCTAACATTCGATAGTAGCGTGGTTATTGTTTCATTGTTTGTAGGTCTTATGGATTGTGTGACAGTATTAATCTCTGAGCATGAGCTGGAGAGCCCCTCTTTTGTCTTGCGGTTTTATTTGGAGATTAAATTGACAGCGCAAACATCTGTGACTGCCACTGCCAGCGTTCCCACACCCTCTTAGTCTCATTAGCTTTAATGAGATATTGACACAGACACTGGTGTCTAAATTATGCACACTCGTTTTCCGCTGATGTATAAATAGCACAGATGAAATGTAATTGCTCTCCGTTAGATCACTCAGAGGGTGATTATGGAGAGAAGGCTCCGAGCGACTTCTTCCCAGTGATCGGACAATTGTTACCGCCAAGAGAAACGTGTCGCTCTCCGGCTGCTTTTCCAGCCCTCGGGCTTGTGGTCTGACTGTGGCAATAACAGCACAACCGGAATCTGCTTGGAATTCTCTTTCTTGCGTTTGTCTTGTTTGCTCAGTGGCTGTTTTCTCGGGCTTTTCGGCGCTGATCCTGTGGAGTGTCAAAAAAGCCTGTGTTTGAGGTACAGGCAGTGTGAGCGCCTTTTCATCCTCTGTTTGAGTGCTCACAGCTCGGAGGCCAACCATAAATCCAGTCTGGGAAGCAGGAGGGGGTGGAATGGGGGTTGAGAGACCGAGGGCGAGCGAGAGAAAGAGGCTGGGCGTAAATAAAGCTTCCCATAAAAGCCTGAACGAGAAGTGTGGATCCCTCCATCCTGTCCTCTTCCACCCCCTCTGAAAGAGAATTAACGCGGGCTATGTGGCCTCTCCGGCTGTAGTTTGTTCCCCCTCCCATTCAAAGAAAAAAGGCTTGACTGGCTTTGGAGCAGCAGTGGGCAGCCTGGAGGGAGGGAAGAGAGGAGGGCGCTGGTGGGGGTAGGTTTTCACAGACACATACACCATGGCCCATCTGTTTGGAGGCATTATAACAGTCTTGCAGTATTAGAGTGCATTGAGATATTGATCATCCCCACACTCCAACCCCCACCCCCCCCCACCCACCCCCCCCACTCTCAGGATTACTGGGAAGGCACATGCATCTGCTGTGTGCCCTTCCTGGTTTATTTTGGAGATTGAGATATAAATTATGTGGCTGAGCCACAGATTTCATTCAGACACCTTTAGGCATCTAATGTAATAGTTCAAATCTCATGTTACGTTGAAATACTTTTTTCGGCAGTGAAGTTTATAAGCAAGATTGTTTTTTGATAATCTACACTACCGGTCAAAAGTTTGGAATAAATACGATATTTTTTAAATGTTTTTTGAGAGACGTCTCTTATGCTCACAAAGGCTGAAAATTTGATCAAAAATACAGTAGACTATAATAGTGGGGAATCTTTCTTACAATTTAAATTCAAATAACTAATGTAATTGAAAGATAATTTCAGCAAAGCTGAATTTTCAGCAGCCATTACTCCAGTCTTCACTGTGGCATGATCCTTCCAAATTCATTCTAATATGCTGATTTGCTGCTCAAGAAATTTATTAATAATTAGTTATTATAAGTTATTAATAATGTGAAAAAGAATTGTGTGCCTTCAATTTTGTAAAACCCCTGCTACACTACTATTAAAAAGATGGGTAGGTTGGATTAAATGAAAAAGAAGAAAAACTACTTTTAGTCAGCAAGGACATTAAATTAGTTATAAGTGACACATTAAAATGTTATAAAAGTTTGCTGTTCTGATCATCAAAGAATCCTGACTGTGAAAAACTGTTTTGAGCATTTATAATAAGAAAACCATTTTTATTATTAATTGCACCAATAATAATCCCAGCACAAGGTAGAATATTATGATTTTTGAAGGATCGTGTGACACTGAAAACTGAAATGATGTCTGCTGAAAATGTATAAATAAATAAATTATATTTTATTAAAATGTATTTTTCACACACTTGAAAAACTTTTCATTTTCATTTTTTATTGTATTTTTGATCAAATAAATGCAGCCTTGGTGAGCTTTTAAAAATTTTTGACTGGTAGTGTATGTCTACATACAAGGTTTAAGATGAACATTTAGCTGAAAATGTACTGGCCATGATACAACTGGGAATTTACCAGCCATCAAGCATATTTGTGACAAAGAAAGCAAACCTTCATACCACTTGTAGCATCATACATTAGCCAGTCTCAGCAAAACACTTGTCACAAAAACATAGAGCCATGCCATTCTTGTTTGTTAGATATTTGTTTTGGTTGCATAATGCCAATAATATCTCACCACAGTTTTGTTAGTTAGTGACCTTTCATTTAGTAGATCTTATTTTGGATTGCCTACAACAGAGAAGGTCTGACTATTGTTACAAGACCATATGAAACCATTGTCGGTGTCCTGTTATGTTTTTTTAACCAAAGCTAATTTATTCACTTAGCTTATAGAAATTCATCTTTATTTTAACTGCACATGTATTCTTATGGTTTTTAGCATGCTTTCAAACATAATTATGTTTAATTGTTGACCATAACCTTGGAATTCTGTACTAATACAACAAATGGTAAACCCTCTGTAGCCATTCATTTCCTTAATCTCATACTCTGTTCAGTTTGATTGTATTGATCTAAACCTTGAACGGACAGACCCCCTTAATATCTGTCAGTCCAGTGCTGTTTTGTAGGCTGCCATGTCAGGATGATTACAGACACCTCCATTTCGCTGTCAGCATGGCACTTTTTTAGTCAGCCAGATATGAGCAGTGAAAAATAACCAATTTCCCCTCCACTGTAGCTGAGTGCTATATTGATCTGTATTGACTGAGCATGTGCAGGTTGTCCTGCCAGAGAGAAGCTGTGGTATTGTTGTAGTACTCCATCATTTGCAGTCTCAGTGTGTATATGTAAATGTATGGGCTTGGCTCTACATTGCTTTATTAGGTTGAATATCAGCTGTTTATGCTGTAGATTGGCTCGGTATGGCATGACAGAATAGGTTGAAATGCAGCTGTTTAAGTTCCATCTCTACATGTTCTTGCTGTGTTCAGCATGATATCGAACTATATCTAATTACACTGTAAATGAATTTGTTACAAAGCAATTTTTTTGGTAATTATAATTTTTTCTTATTTTCACTGTAGCGATTAATTATAATAACACAATAGCAAGAAATTGTGTTCTATTTTGTAGAGTTTTCAAAGGACCTATTTGATCTAATGTAATTAGCACCGGCTTAGAGTTTATCCGAGGATAGTGTAAGATGGATTCAACAGATCACAGATCTGCCCCCCCCCCAGACTAGAGCCAATCATGATTTTGTCTGAGCTATGAATAAAATATAAGAATTAAAGAATTCATATTTTCTAATTGTATTTGTATTATCTTGTTATTTTAGTGGGTAGAATAAGTACATTTGGGAAATATTTCATTTATTACAGGGTAAGGCAAGGCAAGTTTATTTGTATAGCACATTTCATACACAATGGTAATTCAAAGTGCTTTACATAAAAGAAAAGAAAAACAATAATCACAACAATAAAACAAGGAATTTAAAAAGCCCCATATCCTTGCGAGTCGCGACTCATGATTCTCAACTTGTCGCAATAGATGAGAGGACTCTCTTTTCGTTATTCTCCCACTTTAGCAAGTTAACTGAATAATGGAAATTCGTCTCTTTTTAAAAAAAATATAACCGCTAGATACTACTGTAAAAATGTGGTGGACTGATCACAGCTGGCTAAATTGGACAGGCAATTTTCACATGAAGCGATGGCCTTGAGTGTGGCGTGTGATGCAGTATTCAGTTGTGACTAAAACGGCATCAGTCCTCTACTAAGCATGTACGCAAGCCTTAAGATTCACCCTCAGCTTGTGACAGCTGAAATGGATCTTGTGAAAATTAATGAGTACGGAAGGACAAATATCCAAATTTTTCAGACTACTGTAGCCTGCACTCATGCTGTGCTGCCCGTTGGTTTCTCAGTTATGAGGAGAATAAGAAACTGTCTCCGATCTTCAGTGGCACAGGACCGATTCTCAGATCTTTCTCTACTGCACATAGAGAACGATTTGACTGAAAATGTATCAGAAGTGATAGTGAAAGAAAGATATCATCTACACAATTCGTGGCTTTGTCTGCATTAAGTATGTTTTTTTTACTCTTTATACAACAGTCATTGTTAATTCTAAATGTATTTTAATGTAGAATATATGTAATATGCTAGTAGAATAATAAAAAAAGTGCCATCTGGTAATATGCCAGGGGTTGGCCACGCATAAAAGTGAAACTCGCCTATGATTAATTTGTTTTGGCTGACATGTATTCAGCCTAAATGCTTTAATACATTTCCCAAAATTAACTTTAGAGGATTTGTTGTGGAGAGAAGGGAACTTTAGCTGTGTTTATAATGTTTGTAAACATTTTGCTTTACCGGCATTTTAGCCTACATTATTTCTGAATGTAATCATAAAATGCGACGTGAGCCTATACGCGACTTGGCCTATGTTTTTTTTCCTCTCAAAACGCAATTTTATATGAGTAGCGTTGTTTAACAATGCAGCAAACATTTTAAATATCTTGAAAAAATACTTTAATGTCTTTAAAGCATTAACAGATTTTGTCTTTTGTTTAGAAGGCTACATTTGGCCAAAATCTAGAAAAGACGATGCTGTATTGGCTATGATTAATCGCAGCGCGTTAAGATAACAGAATTTCAGTTTTTTTTTGTTTTGTTTTTTTTAGTAATAGAAAACACTGTACTTATTTTATTAGTATTTTATTATTATTATTATTATTATATGCAAAGAAAAAGTTTAAAAACTAACGTTATTAACTGGTTTCGGAACAATAATAATACATGAGGAACGCAGGAACAGAAACGTTAAAGGGGTCATATGATGCTTTTTAAAGATCATTATTGGGTATTTGGTGTAACAGAATATTTTGACATGCTTTAATGTTAAAAAAAACACATTAATTTTCAAATACTATACATTATTGTAGGTCCTCTATGCCCCTCTCTCAAACGCTTCGTTTTCTACAACGTCCCTCCTTACGACAAGCGCAGTCTGCTCTGATTGGCCAACTGCCCCAGTGCATTGTGATTGGCCGAACAACACAAGCACTCGTCGGAAATGTAACGCCCCCTTACCATAATCGCGAGCTACATCTTTCAAAATAAATGTAAAGACAGAGCCCGAAGGGGAACAGAGTCGCGTGACAGACACGTGAGAAGCTAGGTATGTGCTTTGCAGTAACAAGACAGTTGACTCCACTGTGATGTGACACTCTCTCTCTCTCACACACACACACACACACACAATGTGCAAAATTCCACATTTGAACAGTCAATAGCAAATACTAAAACTAATAACAAAACAATAGCTGATTCAAAAGTGTCAGATTGTCATAGCAAAGTCAGAATGACCTCCTCTCCTAGGTTCACGAAACTAGGTCCATAAAATGCATTGCTGTTCTGTTGTAAGTCATCTTAAAGATTCCTAAATGCATCTACTTTCGGGAAGGCCAAATAAAGTGCTTTCGCGTTCACCTAGAAACACACAGCGTCTCCCTGACATGGCTGCATCAGCACTAACTGCGGTTACTGAAACCACGCCTTCTTTCTTTGCGTGCACATTTGGGCGGCATTATGCAAATATTTCCACATAGTGAGGTAGATATGTGGGGCGTGTTAGAAAGAGCCGTTTTAGGTAGGCGTGGCTGAATCTAAATTTTGATAAAGTATATCTCTTTGGTTTTGAGACTTAGTCTTTGCAACTTCAGGGATCTTATCTATGCCCAATCAGCTTGTAACACTCCAAAGAGAAAGGAAAACTTGAAATCGCATCATATGACCCCTTTAAAATATCGATTCTGCTCGGAGTGAACTGATTGAATTTTTTTTTTTTTCGTTTTCAAGCCCTGATTTTAAACCTAGATTTGAAAACTAGAATTTTAGAAATTCATGTAAATATGTTGCCGCTAAATTAAATTAAACTATGATTTAATTTTTGTTCTGTGTGCTTTTTAAAAGACAGATCGTAATAATCTGAATTTGCAAACTCAGGCTGTAGATTATCAGTAAATGATGGAGAAAGACATTCTTTAATGTGTTCATTTATAAATCAAATCCAGATCTTCTTCCAACAAATGTAAAGTGATCTGCTGGCTTTTGATGGCAGAATTTAATTATAATCAAAGCACAAGTATAAAATATCAATATAGAAGGAAATGATCACTAAAAATTTGGCATCTGAGGAAAGCCTATCCTGCCTAATAGTAAGTCACTTGCCTTTCTTTTTAGGTACTCTCGAATGCTGCATTAGCTGGGCCACCTTTTTGTGATTTGAGCTAAAGAAGCTAAATTTATGAATCTAATGTTGTCAGATTTTATCTCAATCCATTAAAACCGAGTGCACTGCATTTTGAAATACACCTAGACACATTTCAGCGAATTCAAAATGAGAGGTTAATCATTTTAACTGCAGAAAATCAGGCTATTAATTGGGATTATTTTAATCTATTAGCCCTAGTTGTTATTTGGAAAAGGTGCTTTGTCTATTGAGATGCAGAACAAAACAGTTAAGCTGTCGCTTATAAGAAGACAGTGGTCGGTTGGCAGGGGGCGGCAGCCTTCGTTAGTGCAAGTTAGAAGGCCAGCTGATGCCTGTGTTTCCTTGTGTGGTAATGTGATATTTATATGCTGAAAAGCCTTCCTCCAGTGGGAGAGAAGCCCAGAGTGGCTGAACTGGATCTGAGCCAAACCGAGACAGTCCTTTTTCTCTCTCACGCTATCTTATTCTCTCTCTCTCTCTCACTCTCTCTCTTTCTCTATTGCCCTACCTATCCTCCCCCCGCAGACATTGTTTTTCCCTGTCAGTATAGTGTGTAAGGATGTGGTTGTTAGGAATTCAATTTCTCCAGTAGCTGCCTTCATTATCTGTTGTGTGAAGAGATGCTTTGACGCCCCCTCCCTCTCTCTGTGCTGGGCGTTTTGCCGTGCTGGAGAGGTCAGAGCGTATGTGACTGTGCACTGTGTAGAATGTGGCGGGGGGGCGGGCTAGGGTTAGGATTTCTTGATTTCTTGAAATTAGAAAGGCTTATTTCAAA
The DNA here is from genome assembly GCA_018155175.1 of Sinocyclocheilus anophthalmus. Taxonomy (NCBI): domain Eukaryota; kingdom Metazoa; phylum Chordata; class Actinopteri; order Cypriniformes; family Cyprinidae; genus Sinocyclocheilus; species Sinocyclocheilus anophthalmus. The sequence goes on along the minus strand of JADLZN010005733.1, from coordinate 85,514 downwards.
ATATTTGGAAATTAAATGTTCACCCAAAAATGAAAATGGCTATGGTTTACTCATGTTCATACTCATTTACTCTGGTTTTTTGTATGATTTTTTTTTAATCTCTGTAATACAAATTAATATATTTGGAAATTAATGTATTAGTTTGAGCAGCCCAACTGGACCTGATGTAAATTTGGCTCAACTGATAGTGTTTTTGTCCAAATAATGGACATGGGGAGTATTTCAGTTTTTTTCAGTCTATTTGTTTTGTTTAGTGGTACAAATTAGGGCTGGTAAGCAATTAAATTTTTTTATCTAATTAATTACATGATGTGGCGATTAATTAAATCGAATTAATTGCAAATTAACCGCACATCAAATTTGGCTGAGAAACTACCCACAAAAGATAATTTAAAAAGTCTTGTGGTAAAGCATCAAACAGACATTACAAAAAGTAGCTTCAGCAAGAAATATTTAGTTTGATAAAATTTATTACATATACTTTTTGGTAATGATGACACAATTGTAATTTTTGGGTGGGTGAACTATACCTTTAATAATTTATTTCATTAATTTTATTACTATGGAAATATTAAATTATTTATTTAATGAAATGATACTCTAAAAAATAAACTAAAACTGCCAGTAGGTGGAGGTAAATGTCTTTATGAGAAAGTCATTGAGTCATTCATTCATTCGATTCGTTCAAATGGCTGATTCATTCAGGAGTGAAGTAAATGGTTCTTTATTAATGGTCCATTGAATCATTAGGCTTGTTCGACTTGAAGCGGCTCATCACCATCAGACCGATCGGTGTGTGACATCAAAGTACCGCAAGAGAGATTAGAGAGCAGAGGGCTCCTTATGTTTTTTGAATCACTCTCACGGTACTTTTGATGTCGGTCTGTGCAGCGCCGCTTCAAATCCAACATGCCTATGGCCAATGGTTCAACGTGCCAAATGGTTCACCCAATTCATTCAAAATGTGCATTAATGAAATGCCGCTGTGTGTTGCTCGGAGATGAACAGTTCTGCTTTGTCTTTATATTTTCGTTGGCAAAATAGAGCAAAACAGACAACATTGTGTCTAATGCCGAGTTCACACTGCATGATTTTCAAACTCGTCAGATCGCCATTGTTTTCACACTGCGTGACTATCTGTGGTAGCATTCAGTTGCTGCTGTGTTCACATTGCACTATGGCTTGGTGACAGGAGGTTACACACTGCATGACTTCACAATAGGAAGAATCGCAGACAGCTCTGTCTGGTCTGCAAACTACGTTTCACAACAAAACACACGTGAGAAGTGATAAGGAAATAACGCGAGAACCCGCGTGCGTCAGACGAGACTGACGAGTTCCTCTTCAGGAACTCGAGCTGCGTCGAAAACGCTCGGGGAACGCCCTTCAGCGTGACGAGCTCTGAACCTCGTGTGTAATCAGACCAATAGATGGGCAAGACGTCACGGCGGGTGACGTAATGACCAGGAAGCTATAAAAGCACGTGCGGTGAGACCAGCGCCAGCTTTTGTCATTCAACAAGCGCTCTGTGTGTGTGTCAGTCTGATATCTGTTTGTGAGTCTTATTTAGTGTTGTCTGTCACAAAATCTAAAGCAAGACAAAACCAGACACTAAGGCGAGGGCAGGCAGCGTTCAGGCTGTGTGTTCCTCCCTGCCCACGTTACTTTACGGGTGGGGATACACACAGTTTGTTTGTTGTCTGCTTGAGAGCAAGCACGCAGAGTCAGCTCTCGGGAAAAAAAGGGGAGCTGACGGCCGTTTTGGTAGCGTTTGTTACTGCCTTGCTTTGCTCTCAGAGGGCTCTCTTTGAGGAGAGAGCTTTCACTAGCGTTTCTCGCGGCACCGGCCCCGCTTTCGCCGAGGCGGAGCGGCGGCTGTGCTCGTGGGTTTCGCATATGGATCCGGTGGAGGGAATGTAGACGGGCGCGTCCCTATCTATTTCCTTAACCACCAGATCCAGCGCCCGCTCTCGGGGTTTCGGAAGCCCGCGCTGCGGTACTTCCCCCCCGGGGAGAGGGCGCGACGCTCCGCCTGTCTTTCTCCGAGGAGATTGATACGGAGGGTGTCAGAGAGCTCGCCAGTTGCACAAACACCAGTTACACAAGCATATTATGCCTGTGATCTTGCGATTGCAGTCGCGCTGCTGCTGAGGCACGGCGGCCACTGAGTTCGTGGGAATCGCATATGATCTGGTGGACGGGTTGGAGACGGCTCGTCCTATCTCCCTAGATCTAGAGCTCGTTCTTGAGGCTGGAAGCCCGCGCTGCGGTTCTTCCCCCTCTGAGTGAGAGCTTGCTGATGCGGCCATCTTTTTCTGAGGAGATTGATGTTGGTGGTGTGACTGAGCGGCTCGCGCGCTGCCGAGGCAACGCGTATATTAGAAGCAGCATCAATGGGGAGCGGAGCTCGCGCAGTCGGCTCTCGAGAGAAAAAAGAAGAAAAAAAAAAAAAAAAGCCCGCTGTGAAGCGCTCCGCTCTCGCCGGGCGCGCTCCGAGGAGTGTGTCCGTGCCTGTGATCTTGCGATTGCAGTCCCGCTGCTGCTGAGGCACGGCGGCCACTGATTTCGTGGGAATCGCATATGATCTGGTGGACGGGTTGGAGAAGGCTCGTCCTATCTCCACCCGTGTTCCCTAGATCTAGAGCTCGTTCTCGAAGGCTGGAAGCCCGCGCTGCGGTTCTTCCCCCTCTGAGTGAGAGCTTGCTGATGAGGCCATCTTTTTCTGAGGAGATTGATGTTGTTGGTGTGATTGAGTGGCTCGCGTGCTGCCGAGGCAACGCGTATATTACGTCATTCGATTTCAATGTAAATCTTACTCACCAGACCGTATTTACCCCTCTGGTTGTTGACTGCATTTAATTCTGAGGAATAAAATGAAGTATTTTCTGACTATGAGAAGTTAGATACACAGAGGCACTTCGGAAAAAAATAATATACATTTTCTCGAGTGAGAGCAGGGCGTACTCCGTCCTCTGAGGAGGTTGAGGCGGTCAGCAGTGCACAAAAACAGAAAAACAGAGCGTGGCCTCACGTACTCCCCCGTGTCGAGACAGTGGGTCGAGGCGACGCTCTAGGTCGGGGGCCTCGAAGTCTAAGCCGGATCTGCGGACCGTACTTAAGACTAAGAGGTCCTCGGCCAAAAAGTCCTGACGCCACTGGCCCAGGACTCATGAGGGCAGTCCCCTCTGGGGTGCAGCGGGTTACACCGCATTACACGGTGTCCGTCTCGCCTCAGTGCCCTCAGGAGATCGGTCTGCTAACCCTGCCGGAGTTACAGGGCACAGCGGTCTCCTGCGAGCGTCACTCTCAGTTACCGCCCGGCAACGTAGCGGTGCTAAGAGGCTCGCCACCTCCGCAGAGGTCTCTAGAGCAGCAGGTTTGGTGGTTCCCTGCCGGTTCGCCATTACAGGGCACCAACCTGGCTGCACGCATTACAACAGAGATCAGTCTCGAGAGACTGATTCCCTTAGTAGACTTTTTGGAAGCGTGGAAACTACTGCCAAATGTGTCTCAGTGGGTCCTGCACACTGTAGCGAGAGGGACGGCCCACACTGTGGGCCCCGAGCAGGGCTCTGGTCAGGGAACGAAGAAGTAGTCACTCTTTTGAGGAAGGAGGCCATCGAGGTGGTCCCTCCTCATGCAAGGCAGTCCGGGTTCTACAGCCGGTACTTCATAGTTCCGAAGAAGGTCCTGACGCCACTGGCCAAGGACTTATGAGGGCAGTCCCCTCTGGGGTGCAGCGGGTTACACCGCATTACACGGTGTCCGTCTCACCCTCAGGAGATCGGTCTGCTAACCCTGCCGGAGTTACAGGACTCAGCGGTCTCCCGCGAGCGCCACTCTCGGTCACCGCCTGGCAACGTAGCGGGGCTAAGAGGCTCACCACCCCCGCGGAGGTCTCTAGAGCAGCAGGTTCGGTTGTCCCTGCCGGTTCGCCGTTACAGGGCACCGAGCTGGCTGCTCGTATTACACCAGAGATCAGTCTCGAGAGACTGATTCCCTTAGTAGACGTTTTGGCAGCGTGGAAACTACAATATATATTTTTAATTAAGCCAAATGTGTCTCGTTGGGTCCTGCACACTGTAGAGAAAGGCTACAGAATCCAGTTTGGTTCTCCCCCACCTCATTTCAACGGAATTACGCCCACGCTGGTGGGACCCGAGCAGGCTCTGGTCATGGAACAAAAAGTAGTCACTCTTTTGAGGAAGGAGACCATCGAGGTGGTCCCTCCTCATGTGAGGCAGTCCGGGTTCTACAGCCGGTACTTCATAGTTCCGAAGAAGGATGGAGGGTTGCGTCCCATTTTAGATCTACGTCATATGAACCGCTCAGTCATGTGACTGAAGTTCAGGATGCTTACTCTCAAGCAAGTCATGTCTCAGATCAGGTCCGAGGACTGGTTTGTCACGGTCGATCTAAAGGACGCATACTTCCATGTATCCATCCTTCCCACTCACAGGAAGTTCCTGAGGTTTGCTTTCGGGGGCAAAGCGTACCAATATCGTGTTCTTCCTTTCGGCCTTGCACTCTCATCCCGCACTTTCACAAAGTGTGTGGATACTGCTCTAGCTCCTCTGTGACTCCAGGGCATCCGCATACTAAACCATATCGACGATTGGTTGATTTTAGCTCAGTCAGAGCAGATGGTGGTTCGACATCGAGATGTCGTTCTCGCCCACATGAGAGAGCTGGGGTTGAGACTAAACGCCAAGAAGAGTGTGCTTTCTCCATTACAGAGGACCACTTATCCAGGCGTGGTGTGGGATTGGACCACGATGCAGGCACGTATGTCCCCTGCTCGGATCGAGTCGATCCTTACCGCAGTCGCGAGAGTCAGAGAAGGCCGGTCACTCACTGTCAAGCAGTTTCAGAGACTGCTGGGTCTGATGGCAGCTGCGTCCAACGTGATACCTATTGGCCTGCTGTACATGAGGCGCCTACAGTGGTGGCGCAAGACCAGGGGGTTCTCCCTGAGGGGAAACCCACTTCGCATGTTCAAGGTCACGCGGCGATGCCTACGTGCCTTGGACATGTGGAGGAACCTTGGTTCTTGGCTCAGGGCCCGGTGCTGGGAGCTCCTTGTCGCCGCGTAACGCTAGCGACGGACGCGTCCCTCACCGGTTGGGGAGCGGTCATGAGTGGCCACCCTGCCCACGGTCTGTGGAGTGGCCGCCATCTCACTTGGCACTTCAACTGCCTGGAGATGCGGGCCGTGCTTCATGCACTTCCTCCCAGACGTAAGAGGTCACCATGTGTTTGTGCGCACCGACAACACAACGGTGGTCCCTTACATCAACCACCAGAGAGGTCTGCATTCGCGCCCCCTTTACAGGCCGGCACACCAGATCCTTGTGTGGGCCCAAGGGAAACTACTTTCACAGAGAGCAGTTCACATCCCTGGGCATCTCAATATGGGATCAGACGTCCTGTCGAGGCAGGGGCCGAGGCCCGGGGAATGGATGCTTCACCCCAGGGTGGTGAAGCAGATATCGAGAGTTTGGCCAGGCAGGTGGACCTGTTTGCGACTCATATGACATCGCACTGTCCCCTCTGGTTCTCTCTGAGTCATCCAGCTCCACTGGGGCTGGATGCCATGGTACAGACGTGGCCGAGGCTTTGTCTGTACGCCTTTCCCCTGATCGCTCTGCTCCCGGGAGTTCTGCAGAGAGTGCGCCGGGACGGTGGCGCACCCCCCACACCCCCCCCCCCCACCCCCACCCTTTGGCGGGCCGAGTATGGTTCTCGGACCTGATTTCTCTCCTCGACGGCGCTCCGTGGGAGATTCCCGTCAGGAGAGATCTCCTCTCACAGGCGGAGGGTATGATCTTCCACCCCCGCCCGGAGCTGGGGAAGTTGTGGGTGTGGCCCCTGAGGGGGCACAACTCGTAGCTTCTGGTCTCTCAACCGAGGTTGTTGAGACCATCCTCCAATCCAGAGCTCTCTCCACGAGGAAACTGTACACCCTGAAGTGGAAACTTTTCACTTCTTGGTGTGGAGACCGCCAGCTCGACCCAGTTAACTGCCCGGTTGGTACAGTGCTGGAGTTTTTGCAGGCTCATTTCTCCGCAGAGTTGACCACTCCACCCTGAAGGTCTACGTGGCGGCTATTGCGTCTTACCACGCCCCTCTTGGTGGCCAGTCAGGGGGTAGGCAACCCCTAGTGACACGTTTCCTCCACGGTGCACTGAGGCTGAGGCCCCCAGTACGATCCAGCACCAGCAGAAAGCTTGCGGGTCGGGCTCACACTAGCTAGAAGTGTGGCAGCCTCTAAGGCCTTTCTATCAGGGGTGCCTATGCAGGACATCTGCAACGCTGCGGGGTGGTCCACGCTCCTTACCTTTGTTAGGTTCTACGGTCTAGACATGCGAGCAACTCCTGGCTCTTCTGTTTTCTCGCCCTAGCTGTGCAGTCTTCCACACTAGGCAGAGACTTAGAAGTCTGGCGGCGTGGGCAGTCGCGTTCCCCGAGCGTTTTCGACGCAGCTCGAGTTCCTGAAGAGGAACGTCTCAGGTTACGTATGTAACCCTAGTTCCTCGAGGGAACGAGACGCTGCGTCTCGGTGCCATACTTCCTGCGTCCCTGCCAGCGCTTGCTTCATTCCTAGAAGCTGACGCTGGTCTCACCGCACGTGCTTTTATAGCTTCCTGGTCATTACGTCACCCGCCGTGACGTCTCGCCCATCTATTGGTCTGATTACACACGAGGTTCAGAGCTCGTCACGCTGAAGGGCGTTCCCCGAGCGTTTTCGACGCAGCGTCTCGTTCCCTCGAGGAACTAGGGTTACATACGTAACCTGAGACGTTCTCGAGCGAGATGGAATATTAAAAAATCTATATATAGCCCACAAATTGTCTGTGAGCTGATTTCCAGCTACAAGGAGAAAAAGAAAAACTGATTATGCAGGAGGGAGATGCAGGGAACAGGGATTGGGTGTTCTGCAAAGAGAGTTGGAGGCAAATAATTTTGCAGTAACTGTTATGCTGATGTTGTGGCTGGTCAAGCAAATGTTTGTGCTTGTTTCTGTATGATATAATTGTTCATATATCTATTAAAATACTGATATTCTGGTCTATAACTCCTCCTTGAACTTCCCTCTGCCATGTATCTTGGTCTCTCATTGGCTGTAGGTCATCGTCGATGTGTTTTTTTTAGTCAGAAATCATTGCACACAGCGTGTTTGTGAATCGCCGACAGCTCCAGATATTTAGCATGCCAAATATTTTGCGGGCATCGGCGACACATCGGCGATTCCCTCAGATCGCGTCTTTGATAATTCACACTGCGTGATTGTCACTCGCGTGAACGAGCACCGATTTGCCTCCGATTTCGGGCATTTGTCTGCGATTTCGCAAAACCTGTCGGCGAGTGAAAAATCGAGCTAAAATCTTGCAGTGTGAACTCGGCATAAAATACGGCAATATTAACTTCCTCTTACTGAAACTGATCAGTATCACATTGCACCGTGTGATATTACACTTAGCCTATTGCTCGTGTGATATTGCTTAACTATATGATGTAAATATGAGACAAAAACTCAAACTGTTATTTTTGCCCCATATCTTGAATTTTAGGGACATTCTAACTACGTTCTCTAGGCTCCCTCATGCAGTGAGTTGTTGTGAGTTGTCCTTGAATAGTTTATTTGGGAAAAAAATCAATGATTGGTGTGATTTTGTAAGTGAGCAAATCAGCATAGAAAATAACCAAATTACAAGCATAGATATATATAATAGAACAAAGATACAAATGAAAAAACTGCTTTATATTTTTCAGGTAAGTATAACAGTATTCAGGTACAGAAATGGAATAATCAAATGTAAAATAACACTGCATAATAATGCATAGTCTTCACTGTATAAATTAAATCTAATAAATCTGTGTTAAAGCTACAAAAATGATTTTTCTTTGTGTTTTGTTGTTTGATTAACACTCATAACACAGAAAGCCTCAGGAACATTAAACTGCTGTAAACCAATATACTGTTACACATCCATTTCTTTCTCAATTGGTTGTACCTTCCCCAAGCCATAAGCAACTGAGTTTACCAGGATACTTGCAGGCACAGATTTCAGGCACAAGTAGATGCAGAAGTGAACAGAATTCAGTGTCCACGTGCATCTGCGTGGCTCTCACCGTGTCTACACCGGACACGAGCGGTGCGGCGCGACACGACAAAATACAATGAACCCATTATAATCAATGATGCTGTCTGTCTACACTGGATGTGGCGCGGCACGACAAATCCCCGACAGTAAACTGATGCCTCGTTCTCTTTATGACGTACTGACACAAAGTTCAAATGATTTGCAACGGTCGCTTTGTCGCGTCCAGTGTAGACAGACTTTGGGGCTGTTCACATGTCGCGCCTAAATACACGTGGGAAAACGACAGTCGTGCTTTCTCCTTTTCAAAGCATTCGGGAGCTTGCGTCGGGGTTAGGTCCTTTCAACAGTAGATGATGAGTAGCCCTCAACCGCTGCACCACTGACCCCCACTATGTCCACGACGATGCGCGATACTCAGTGTTCAACATGAGAGTTGAATAATGTGCATTTTACAGCACTGGGCCAATAATACCAGCTGCAGTGCCTCTTGTTTATTATTATTTCCTGCATGAGAATTATTGTGCGATCTTTAATGAATGTTCAGTAGGCTACTGCTGCACCCCTTTAGCGTTTGCTGTCAGCGCGTAACCACTCGTTGCTCCGTCGGTGCGCAGCACATACAGAATTATACTGGATTTAAACTAACTAGACGCAAGTCATACCCCCAAACATTTTTGTCCACCACATACACACATATTGACTCCTTAGTATCTCTAATCTCGACGTCGCTCACCAACTAACACACGTTCAGTCTACCCGCCATTTACCGTCCCTATGTTTCAATCAGCCCTGGACTTGTCCATTCCACCCCGTTTTGCAAGCCATACCGTTAGATGTGATTAGCGAGATGACCACACACGTGTTACTACGCCCCCTTGCAAACTATATCTGGCAGTACTTTTTAGGTACAATAAATGCCATGCTGATGTACGTATTACCACGGCCACGGTCCCTTTATTCCCTTTACACCCCCGGGATGCGGGGTGATCGGCACTCATTTCATATAGTGTGGATCGCAGCGCACTCTGAGTTTTGTTTATGTCTTTGTGTGGACTGTTTCAAGAGATACCAAATATCCCCGACCTTCGACTGTCCAATCCCGTTATCTCATTCATATCCCTCACGGTTGTAATTTTCTGAGGATGTCACTCTTCTCTACAGCCATTTACTCTAAACACAGTTGGATCAATTTACGTTCCATTCACTTTACAGTCAAACTTTAAGTTTTGTTACACCCACCTCTATTAGTGGTATGTACTTCTCAGTGGCTTGACTGTTCAGTTAATTACATATGGCCACGCCCAACCCATGTATGGAACCAATTTCATCACATATCATAGTAGTAAGACAATAACAGTAGTCCAATTCACAACCCACCAGACTGATGATCTATACTAATTACCCTTATCCAATAAACCAAAATGTACGAGACCATATATAGGTATGCTCTGTTTACACCCACTACCACTAACGCACCCCCACAAATTTATTGTTCTGAACCCAACGACTATAAGATACTACTATTATGTGCATTACTCCGACGGTCAGATATATAATCTCTTTGCACGTACATATACATCTATACGCACGACTGCTATTATTGCAACCCCTGCTTGGTACCACACAAGAGATTGTGGTCTTTCATAGAATCTAGCCCTTATCTCAAAACCCCCCTCAGCCATTTGTAGTCGTTGTGTTCCACGTGATCCCATACCCCCGAAATCATTATCGTCCCCCTGTACAGGCCTACCTCAGCAGCCATTCGATGGACGCCAATATTTGCGATTTATCTTAAATTCTTCTTTCCTATACCTTGAATAATTCACTGTGTGTCGACATACGCCCACGGGACAATTCCTTTTGGTTCTTATCCACTTTAATCTCTCCCCGATTGTGTGTATCTTTCCGTCACACACAATCAGACCAGAAAGTTTAAGTCTATACCAAGGTATGGGACTCTCGACTTTGTGCCGTGACAAAACAGAAGGCTATTTTCATTTTGGGCTTTACCACTAACCTTAATGATATGGCCAGCTCGGCGATTGGAATGCCAAATTGATCTGTTGTATTACATGTTACTGATCGCTACTTTAAGTGTGCCATTTCATATATTAGCCCATTCTAATTATTTAAGTAATAATGTACAAGGCTGTACCATACTAATGACTACCCTTCAACAATATATTTTACAGTTTGTCCACAGGGCTTTCAAGTTCTCACATTGGGTCCACGGTGCCATCTACACACACCCCAAGTGACACCGGAAAACAAGATCAACCCCAGTAACGGTTGTTTTAGGTATAGACTTTTTATCTGCAAGTTCAGCTGAAAATTCGCATTGCGACCGTCTAATTTACGTGTTCCCTAGAGGTCCTTGTGATAAGCGGCATTATCTAGTACCACTAGTTTACCCTCCCTGTATCATTCTTCTGTTTAAGTTTGCCACACCTAACACGTGTCCACTCCCGTCAATTTTGCATTCTCCAGCTTGTATAAATTGCGTGTTTACCCAGTTTATTATCGCACATCCCCATGGTCCGACACGTTTGACTCTAAAAATCTGCCTGTAACCTGTTTTACTTGTTTGGCTGTATACCAGACTATGATGACTACATAGCATCACACCTTATCTTGTTTCGACATCCCCAGCCGAGGAGCACAACCTGAGGAGCCTTCCGTCGCGACGTTTCTTTCATTGTGTATTTGTTATTTGAGTGCTATATTATGCTGTGCGGCCAGATCACACATAGCACTAACTATAAACATGCTGACGTCTTTCCCAGCGCTTCCTTCACTAGACATCATATGTGACATGTTGTGTGGTAACGTGTGTTTTAACGTATTAATCTGGGTTTGTGCAATGACGACACGTAGTTTGATAACGCCTATTCATCCCATGCGTTCTGTGACAGCCTTTCCTGAAAGCTGTGCACTTCGTATAAAATGTGTACTCACTTAGAAGTGCTTAATACTAATATTGGTACAGTTAATACAGCGACCAGACGCGCTGTTTACCATTACAAATATATTAATCGCAATATGCAGTAAACACAGTTGTTAGTCTTTTAGCAGTGAGAGCGTAAGTCTCCGAGCAGCTCTATTCAGTGCACAAAGGGTGCAGGGGAAAGCTTGTTTGCATTTGAACCAGGACAGGCACCCTTATAATATACAGCGTGGTTACATGTTCCTATCCACTAAACTGAGGCATGCTTTCAAACAGCCTATGAAGACTACTCACACTGATTTTTTGTGCGGCGTAGAATCTTTGCCAGACTGAACACCCCTCTCCACAGACACATTCTTTGGGTTAAACCTGATGACTCTATATAACCATATTGATAAACAAGGGCAGTCAATTATAAGTGTCTCTCCTTTAACACCACGAATCTAGTCTTTAATATTAAACTAGGTTTTCAGAGAAATATAATATTCTTTGAATGTGTGTTGTAGCTTAAAACATCTTCATCCAGTACCCCACACCTACATACACATGCATTGCTCTTTAATTATACTATAAATGCAATACAGATCTACTCTTTATTTAAGCCCAACACGCTATAATATTCAGTTTAGTTGTTAGTTCTTTTCTGTGTTTGGCTTACCACTCTTGATGTGGCCCTTGTTCCTACTATGCGACCACACAGACTTCAGCATCGATCGGTATCCTTTAAACAGACGTGCACGTTATTAGTCTTGTAAAACCTGCTGTCACTAGGCGCGGATGACTGTACACACGCCTTATCTCATTGTTGTACTACACAAATTTCAAGGGTTCTAGTTGCATAGAAATCTTTTTAAATAATTTATTTTTTTTTTTTTTTTTTTTTTTATGTTATATTGTGCACGACTGATGCATTAGGTCCACCTTAAAAAATCATCAAGTCATCTTGGCTGTATGCCTGTCCCTGTTGTCTGCTGTTGATAGTGGCTTTCCTCGTGCCACTGAGTGTTGACTGCACTGGTTCAACGCAGCAGCGCTTCTCAGACGAACGTCAGCTGTGACTACTAATCAGTTTTCTTTCGTTGCTTATTCCTGATCTGGCTTGAATAGACGATTGTCACTATAGTATATCTGTAACACTAGCAGACCCTTCAAGGATTTCTGTGATATAGACACCCCAAACAGCACCTATTGCTTGGGCTTAATTGTAGTGACATGACGCTTTTCTAATAGTCGTTTTTAAATTCCTGAGAGAATAATTATCCTTGTGGCGCCATGCATTCATAATGGTCACAAATTACTATTCATGCGCGTAATTTTATTACCCAGCACACGACATCTATAGTTTTCTATTTTTACCCTACATAATTAACACTCCTAGTAGCTCGTTTTTACTATTGGTGTTAAAGGTCACCCTAGCTTTTACCATTTAGGAATTACTGATCAAAATTCAGCGTGCCATATTGACCAAATTTTCCGCGGTTGTATTAAGAAACATGCCATTAATCACCCAGCCTTTTTTTTTCCCCCCCTCCTGTCCTATTTTTAACTATAAACCAATACCTAAATACAGCACAAAGTGAAAACCTGATGTTTCATTATCAATTATAGGGACATTCAAATTGGCCGAAAACAGCCCATGCCTGTTATCTTGGACAAAGCTTTTATTGCATTAATTAATCTACACCATTTCATTTAGATCAGCGTTAATCGCAATTGATGGTGCTTTGTCCTACATCAATGTTGTTTCAGTTGGCTGAAGGATTTGTTCTTAAAGATCGTTGTTATGGTCAATGGGGGTAGTTTTTCACTTTTCCTCATGAATGGAGGCCGTGTGGAGTCCAGCAGGTGCTCAGCTGGGTCTGTTAAAGAACTGTGGCTCTGTCCCCCACCCCGCAGTAATGGTAGGTGTCGGCCTGCACCACAGCTACTGAATGAGTGCTGAATCGCATAAGAGCCTGACATTCTCCTCCCTTATCCCAGCCGGTCCTCGGTCGTGAGTCAGAAGCTGTCAGTCAGAGAAAGACACAGGCTGTGCAGCGCTCACCTCGTCAGCCATACACTACAGCGCTGCTCCATAGGCATCCGTCTTCCTGACAGGCTGAGCAGAGAGACCCGCTGAGGGTGTCGTGGGTCAGATTGTACAAACTTGACTGCGTTATTCTGGAAACGCATGTCCCTCTAAGCCAACCCCACCTTGATGGATCAAAGACGTGGTGCTGCTTTCATCCTTCATCCTGTTTCTTGTCAGGGCTGCACCTTTTACGGGAAGGGATGTTGCACCCTCTTAAGCACTATTCCTCAAAAAAACACCTTCTTCTTTTAAGGGATTCGCTAATGAACTGCCCTGCAGAACTAGTGCTTGTTCTACTGTTTCCCTGTTCAGCTGATCATGTTGTGGCTGAACCCTCCCTGCTCTTTCCCATTCACCATTTCTCCAGGTCTGTTTAATGAGGTGTCGGTAGAGCCAGGGGGGATCTGGATGAAAGGCATCCTCTCGTGGCCAGTCAGTCTCCCTCTTATGGGACTTTGTGAGAGCAACTGGAAGTTCACCGTAGGGCAACGGCTTCCAGCAGACATAGATGGGCTGAGGTCCAGGACCTCAATCAAAGCAAACATTCAAGTCTACTTACTGACACGCTCACAAACATATCTCTTACTTCATGTCAAGACCTCTGGGTGAGGACCTGTGAAGAAACGGTTGCTCATTGGACTGTTGTCATTTCCCAGTTCTTGACATGGTCCATGTTGACAGATGAGGCGAGATTTGTGGGGCTCATAAGATTTATTTCAAAAGTGCATTAAGTTTAACAGAAGAATTTCCTGCTGAGCTTTGATCCAGATGGAAGCCTACCCTTTAATAACACTCTTGAGAAAAAACAAGTTGTGATTTTTATTGGGTTTCGATGTCAAACTCTCTCAGAGTAGTGAGGTTTGCTATGTTTGCAGTTTAGCAGCTATCATTACTTGAAAGAAAGATAGAGTTCCACATGCGCTTTGCAGAGTTTGAGTTCAAAGCTAATAGGCATGTCCATTTTGATGGTTTTGACTTCTCTGGACACTGACAGTTAAATCAGCAGAGTACTTGGGATGAGATGGAGGTTAATGGACCACGTTCTGTCTAAATCACTTAGAGCAGTGGTTCTCAAACTGGGGTACGTGAGATGACGGAGGGGGGGTACGCAAACAAAATTCTGAGTTTTGGCATTCATTTAATTCTACCCCAACTTAAAAGTAGGCCTAACATTAAAACCGAACGTATTTCTGACAAGCAAAATGCCGCTTCTAATGTAAAAACAGGAAAATGGGAGTGCCGTAAGTAAACGGTCAAATACATGATATCCAGTCAGCTTACCTCATCTTTTGCGGTCAAAACTGACTGCATCCACACAAGCAGTGTGCATGTGATAGGATGCCTGCTGAATATGCTGCTTTAGCAAATCGCGCTGCTGTTCAATATATCTTTAAAGTAGATATTCACTTAATAGCATGAAGAGCAAATATTGACACGGACTGAGATCGATTTAAACTTTCTTCGATACAGACACACTGGTGCATGTTATTGTTTTCATGTTTAAGATGCGAGCAAGAATGCAAATTTCCCTGAATATCCAAACGATGGCAAATGTGCCATTCATTTTTACAACAGTTCAACAAAAAAAGGTAATATTAAGTGAACATTTTAAATGTAGCCTACATTTTAAACATAATATTGTCATGTTTGTTCTATTTTGCAACTAAATAGTTCCAACTAAATCCATATCATCTGGTGTGCGTCTCCAAGCAACATACAGCGGTGTTTCTTTAGTGAACGAATCTGTGGCTTTAAACGATTTGGAGAGTCAGTGATTAAACCCATTCATATAACTACAGCATTTTGCTTCTTTACTGAATGAATGAATGATGCGATGCCTGGCTCATTATGACAGCGACTTGCCGCCACCTATTTGCGGTTTTATTTTTAAATCTGAAAGTATCACTTCGATTTGCCATAATTTATTGCTTTATTTATTATATTAATAATACACTTAATGGAATGTTAAGAATATGACATAAAACATGACATACAATTAATAAAGATAGAAAATATTTGCCTCTATAAAGTTAAAAAATGCACCTGTAAATCAATTTAAGGGGACAAATTGTCCTTTAATAGAAAAGGTGTGACTGCGGTCTAAGTGGAAGAGCGGGGGTACACAGAAGAATGTTAAAATGCCCCAGGGGGTACGCTGCTGTAAAAAGTTTGAGAACCACTAACTTAGAGGGCTCACCAACGAGTCACATGCACAGGCTACACATTCAAACGTGAACATGAGGCTAGAGGCGAAATAATTTGGACTGCATCCACATCCAAAGTCCAGGCGGACCCTGCTGTTGACACTGCGCCAAGATGTAGCAGCAAGTACAGTAGAGCGACACCATTAATCGGCTAAATCAAAAGACATTGCATTAAAGCCGTTTAAGTTTAGTGCGATTTATGAAAATCATGAAGCTGTTATGCGCCAGCTTGTCAGTGAGGTAGTCTCTGTGTGAATCAGTAGTAAATGCGAGTATGACAATTACAAACCTGATTCCAAAAATGTTGGGACACTGTACACATTGTGAGTAAAAAAGGAATGGAATAATTTACAAATCTCATAAACTTATATTTTATTCACAATAGAATATAGATAACATATCAAATGTTGAAAGTGAGACATTTTGAAATGTCATGCCAAATATTGGCTCACTTTGGATTTCATGAGAGCTACACTTTCCAAAAAAGTTGGGACAGGTAGCAAAAGAGGCCGGAAAAGTTAAATGTACATATAATGAACAGCTGGAGGACCAATTTGCAACTTATTAGGTCAATTGGCAACATGATGGGTATAAAAAGAGCCTCTCAGAGTAACAGTGTCTCTCAGAAGTCAAGATGGGAAGAGGATCACCAATTCCCCCAATGCTGCGGCGAGAAATAGTGGAGCAATATCAGAAAGGAGTTTCTCAGAGAAAAATTGCAAAGAGTTTGAAGTTATTATCAGCTACAGTGCATAATATCATCCAAAGATTTAGAGAATCTGGAACAATATCTGTGCGTAAGGGTCAAGGCCGGAAACCATACTGGATGCCCGTGATCTTAGGGCCCTTAGACGGCACTGCATCACAAACAGGAATGCTACTGTAATGGAAATCAAAACATGGGCCCAGGAATACTTCCAGAAAACATTGTCAATGAACACAATCCACCGTGCCATTCGCCGTTGCAGGCTAAAACTCTATAGGTCAAAAAAGCGCAGGCGTTTTCTTGCGGCAAGGCTCATTTAAAATGGACTGTGGCAAAGTGGAAAACTGTTCTGTGGTCAGTTCAGAAGCCTGCATCTCTGATGGTATGGGGTTGCATGAGTGCGTGTGGCATGGGCAGCTTACACATCTGGAAAGGCACCATCAATGCTGAAAGGTATCCAAGTTCTAGAACAACATATGCTCCCCATCCAGACGTCGTCTCTTTTAGGGAAGACCTTGCATTTTCCAACATAACAATGCCAGACCACATACTGCATCAAATACAACATCATGGCTGCGTAGAAGAAAAATCCGGGTACTGAAATGGCCAGCCTGAAGTCCAGATCTTTCACCCATAGAAAACATTTGGCGCATCATAAAGAGGAAGATGCGACAAAGAAGACCTAAGACAGTTGAGCAACTAGAAGCCTGTATTAGACAAGAATGGGACAACGTTCCTACTCCTAAACTTGAGCAACTTGTCTCCTCAGTCCCCAGACGTTTGCAGACTGTTATTAAAAAGAAGAGGGGATGCCACACAGTGGTAAACCATGGCCTTGTCCCAACTTTTTTGAGATGTGTTGATGCCATGAAATTTAAAATCAACTTATTTTTCCCTTAAAATGATACATTTTCTCAGTTTAAACATTTGATATGTCATCTATGTTGTATTCTGAATAAAATATTGAAATTTTAAACTTCCACATCATTGCATTCTGTTTTTATTCACAATTTGTACAGTGTCCCAACTTTTTTGTAATCGGGTTTGTAAATGATTGAGCCGCTTATAATGTGGATTTGAAAAAGCAACACGCGTCAGACATCGCAGAATCACAGAACCGTGCTTCACTAACAAGCTGTGCATGAAAAAAATCGTACATACTCTACGCAAGTATACAAATCCTGACGTGAATGCTTGGCCTATGCATTGCAAACATAGTTGATCAAACCTCTGTACTCAAGGAAGCTATAATAACAATTAAGTGTCTGTACCATTACATTGGATGTTTCTGTTCACACATTTAGCAATTGTTGTATTGTATAAAGATTCTCTTTACACTCTTGCCTCAACAGCTCCCTATAGTGACCCATGTTGCACAATGAATTGCATTTTGACACTTTTTGGAATGCAAATTGCACCTAATCTTCTCAAAAATGCTGTATTGAATGCTCTGAATTGAAAGTCAACTTAAAAATAGTTGGCCTCCCAACTCTGACTACACAACTAGGACAGACATTAAGCTTTGTTGTAACCAAAAACAACCAAAAAATAAAAGACAACATTTTTTTAAAAAGTTGATTAAGTTTAAGGCATTCAATTTTTGTGCTTTACTGATCTTGACTGGTCATTGCTGTCACTTCCATATACTCAAGTACTCCTCAACAACTTTTTGGGCATTATATCAAGTGTACATAGCATCAGATGTAGTATACAGGCTTTTACTGAATGTTAGCATAAATATCTTATTTTGAACTTTATCGAGCACCACTTTAAATTTAACATTGCTGCCTGACAGAAATCGCTTTGAGAATATTAACATAGTGGACTTGTTGTGTCTAACTCAGCATCTGGTCGATTCTTAGGCGACCTTGTTTTCTCATTGCTAGTGGTTTGTTCTCAAAGGTGAGGTCATAGGCAAAGCTCAGGGGCCTGAAACCGAGCAAAACATTTAGACTGCATAAATCTTTACCACAAAAATAAATGACCTCATAAAATATTTCATCATCTTGTGAAACTGCATTTTCCCCCCATTCGCTAAGCAATGATTTTCAGTAAGTGAAGGTCTGTCGAGTGCTAATGTAGAACCTGCAATTCGGCCAGCTCTGGCTCCATTGAAAGCCTGCTAGTGTTTCATTTTGCTTATGCATTTTCAGTGGGAGCCTGATTCAGTGACTCTTTTTTTGCATTACAACGACGGGTTTTACCCCTGCGGGCCGCTGCCCAGCTGCTCCTGGAAGTTTTGTGCTGCTGCCTCTGAGAGGAACATTACCTGTTCAGTATGCATTAAGGCGAGCTTTTACAATCAGCTTGATTGACACAGTGGCAGCCTATGAAGCGGTAATAGCTGGACATGAATTTTCTTGTGGCTGAGACATAAATTATGTAAAAACACTAGTGGCAATGTTGGACAGTGCTGTATAATTAATTTGCACTCCAACTTGACACCAGTTGTGTTTGTGTGTGAAGGAGTATGTTTAAATATTAATCACTGCAGAACTCTTCTACTGGAGAGAGAGCAGCTCTGCCTGCCATAAATATAAATATCTGCATTTCAAAAGTTTCTGTTTGGCTGGAATGGTGTAGGCCTACTGTGGATTCAGCTTTCCAGATCTAATCGTCTTGAGTCATTAGCATTTACAACAAAACTAAAAAATCATCTCTTTATTAAAACCTGACAACATGAGAAAACCACTTTCAAATTTCAGCAAAATATCAGCAGGTTTTTCTCCAATGTAGTGCAAGATCCTATTTCTTTACAAAGACTTCACCCCCTTGGACCCCAAAGCGATTCCATTGGCTGAGACAGCTTTTAATACAGATTCACTATTAAGTGCATGAATAGAAATAATAGAAATTCATTTGACCAATTATTTAGTCATAAAAGAGTAATTTTTTTAATTATTTTATACTGTTCTCTGAGGACCACTTATAATGTTATCAAGATTTTTACATCAAAAAACATCATTTAGAAGTAATACGCTATTTTCTATCTTGTTTTTGACCCACCTCATCTAAACGCTCTGTTTGAATTGATTGTAGACTCAGAAGTAAACTCCCACTGCTATTATTGGCCAACAGTTGTGTAAAATGAACTGAACAAAGGACCGAGTTCTTATTGACGCGCTCTGGAACTGTATTAAAAATAAAGTTCATCAAATAAAGTTTATAATTTGGTTTCAACGTAAACCTGCGTTTGCAGCTTTTGTAATTTACCTACTACATGCGCGAATCGGTGGGCGGTGCTAAACAGGCAGAGATGTAGAAGCAGGCGGTGATCTTGGAGGTGTCGGTGTCTTCTGTGGAGGTGGTGTTTAGCCACACTGTTATGTCATAAAATGGCACATTTTACAATCACTATCGGCCGATAATCACTTTGGGATATTTGATTGGCAGTCTCTATAAAGGCCGATCTCAAAAAAACGATCTCAAGCCTGCCGTGAGAGGTTTGGCATGACATGCAGTGGCAATGTCTGAGTCTCTGTCCGGCATGGGTGAAATAATTATAATGCTGAAGGTGAGGTACAATTCATATTTCTTCATTAAATAACTTATAAAGTAATTTGAAAACTTCCTGTGAGACATAATTTCACAAACAGCATGAGTGAATCACCGCGCGCGCGCTCTCTTTCTTTCTCAAAATGCAAATGTCTTCAAATCATATCGCGTCTGCACTATAAGTGAGCTGCAGACGGAGTATGTGTGAACCCGGCGTAACACTGCCTCACATACAGCTCCCGAAATCAGGCTTGTGCTGTGTGTAAGCTATTGTGCCACAATTGCGCGATTGTCAAAACAAAAATGCAGTGCATGATCAAACATTTAGATAAATATATATTTTTGAAAAATGTCTAAAAAATGCCCCCCTCCTCCCCTCAAATAAAAAAATCCCCTCTCACAAGAGTCACCAAATAGGGGAATTCATTTTCAAAAATGAAATTCAGGGCCTGAATAAATGTCTAAAAATCCTGACTGGATTATCACTATAAATAATTCTACATGATAAAAAGAAGGCTTTAAAAAGATCGGTATCGGTGATTGTATCGGCAGATACTGCTTTCTGTGATCGGCCTCAAAAATCCTGATCGGAGCACCCCTATTCACAACCTCATTTTGGCAGACTGGCTTCAATATAGGCTGTTTTTAGACTAACAAGAAAGTTTTGAGTTATGTTTTTATAGCATAATGACCTCTTATGTGTCAAAAGAGCAAGGGAATTTTGATTTCTCAGTTAATGACCACTAAGCTCTCATAGGTGTAACATTTTACCCCTTCTTCAACTATCTTTTTTACACCCCCCACCGGCACCCCCACCAAAAACCACGTTCAATTCCTTTAAAGAATTTTTTTTTAGGAATTTTAGGAATAGGAATTGTGTGTGAGAGCAAAATATTTCCCTAAATTAGATACATCAACGGAAAGCTGTTTAGTTTAAAAGGGACTTCTGTTGTGAGCAGTTCTTCATGCATTGCTACACTGTTGACGATAGACAGTGGACATTTTTGCCCACAAAATTTTGCTGGTATGTGACCACACATTTAATCCTGAAAATGTGTTTTTATAAATCAGATAATCACACATTACCAAAGTAAAAATAAAGTTAAACAAATCCCTTTCTTTGTGTTTTCAGTTTATCTGCCAGTTTATCTTAATGTTAATTGGCTAAGAAAAGCTATTTTTAAATTTAGCTAGAAAAATATGATAACACGCTTTGCATGTATGCAACCATAAGATGTTGAGCTTAAATGCATTAAACAACACTCATCTGACAGTAGGGCAAGCCACATAGGCTTATGATTTAGTTTGAAGCACTTAATATAAAGCATATGTCATGTATAAGACAACTTGGATTGTGCACTTTTCCAGCAGCATCTCACGCTGTGTCCTTAGTTATATTTGCAGCATCATTGTATATGAATATAAATGATAATATCCCATTCTAGAGGGAAAACTCAGTTTAAAATTACATTTCACACACAGAGAAGTTCCATGCATGCATTGGTTAAAACAACACTATAATGGAAAGACCCATGCTGAAAAATTGCTATACAAATAGGTGTACTGTTATACCTTTCTTCATGGAACATGATTTGTTTTCTAAAAATATTAATATTAATATTGTATTTTCCATACAATGTCAGTATATAGTGAGCATGTTCCAAAAATGATAAAATTAAAAAAAACGCACCATTTAGGTCACTAATAATTCCCACCTCTCTGAACAGTGATGACTTAAATTTGGGTCTGTTCATCACACAAAGTTAGTGGTTATAGTAGATATATCCACTTTTATCGTGCATTTCCCCCTTCCTTTTTGAAGCTTGACAACCTGTAGTTGACAACTGTCTTAAACATTACATTAATTAACACTTATTTTACACAATACTTTCTCAAAATTCTCTGCAAAAATGTTTGCTATCAGTTGACAAGCTGTCAGTTTTTACAGAAGAGAGAGCTAACATTTTTATTAATAAAAATATCAGCCAATTAATCAGCCTCTCAAGAATGTCTATCAGTTTCATTGAGGTATAATAGCAGTAAGAGCTCCGAAAGCTGTTTGTTCTTCTTAGTATTTCATGGTTTATTCACTGTTAGCCGTCACGAAGCTGGAATGCTGCTCAGGCATTTTTCTCACTATAGCTCCCAGATGGTCTTTGGCTGGCAGGGGTTTACAGGCTTTTTTCCCCCTTGTTTTGTTTTTTGAAAAGGCTGCTGAGCTTTTTATTTTCCACTGAGAGTTGGTCTTATGCTAGTGAAGTACATTTAAAATTGTTGAAATAGAGCATGAAAGCAGTGATTCTGACAGCCTGCCTTTTTCTCTATTCCCTTTTTCTTTTTAAGGACCTCTTCCTTAGTGCTTCTCCTGTATCAGGGCATCTGTGCCAATGAAGCCTTTTTATTTAGCTGAGATTGAGTGCAGCCAAGCGGGCTGGCCCTATTACCACTGTGCCACAGTGCAGGAGATTGCCTGCCTCGGCCATCTAATTGCGGACATCAGCTGAAAGGCTGTTGCTCTGCAGTAGTGAGCAGACAGCCAGTCTCAGATTCATTGCTCCATTGGCTAGTTAAAGCACCAGGCTGTCTTTGTTTGGGGACGTGGGGGAGGCTTATATGCTATGGTGTGCTCTGTCTGCTCACTAATCTTATAATGTTCCCTGGCAAGGGCTGCTCACCCTTTGCTGCCCTCCTCTGCACTGGACAATATGAATCTCTCATCACACTGCTTATAACTGGGACACACTGGCAGGATCCCAGCCTGGAGAAAAAATAAAGTTTTTCCACTTATCTGGCAACCTGTCAGCAGATAGTTGTGGCTGCGCACACATTTTGCACACCACTGGTTGAGTGTTTTGGAATACATATGGACATGGTGTGAGCTGTCTAAAATGCTCTTCGGTGAAGGGCTTTTACATCATGTTTTCCGTTTTAAAGGAGTTTTTGTGGGTTAAATACAATTTAAGCTCAGTTGACAGCATTTGTGGCATCATGTCAGTTGCCACAAGAAGGTATAATCAACTCGTTCCTCAATTTTTAAAAAAACAGAGAAAATGTGTGTACAATATTACTCTTGCAGTGGAAGCTTAGCAGGCAATCGTCCAGAACCAAAAAGCAAAAAAAAAATATGCTACTGTTACACTGTTTTAAATGAGTAACTATAACACTTAAATCAGTGGGTCAACAAAAATATAAATTCTGTGCTTAATTATTCACCTTTGTATTGCCCCAAAGCCATGTGACTTTCTTTCTTTCATTATACTCAAAAGAAGTTTTGAAGGTTGTACTAGTCGCTCTTTTCCATACAGTAACATGAATGCGGACTGGAGTATTCAGGCTTTAAAAAGGGCAAAAAAGCAGTATAAAATTTAAAATGGAAGTAGCCCATATGACTTGTGCACTATGTTCCCAGCTTTCTGAAGCTATATAATAGCTTTGTGTGATGAACAAACCGTAATTAATGTCATTATTCTCAGACAATTTTCCGATCCAGTGAGCTGTTAATTACTGCATCCCGATCATCTAGTCAGTGAGTTGAAAAACTTGAGAAATGTATTTGTCAGACTGTTGAATGGTGAATGAAATCGTTCATGGCGGTGTTTGAACCAGACTAACTGATTAAATGAAATTACAATTTTGCAGTCAACTCAAAACATGAATGGAGTGAATATCATGAACACGTCAAGAAAAGCAGGGGCAGACTTTCGGTGGATTACAACTTGAAATTGTGGTCTGTTCCTCACAAAACTATTATATAGCATCAGAAAGCTAATATTGACTTGTAATATGGCGCACAGACTTATGGAATGGTGAAGGTTGGTAAATGATAACAGAATTCCTTAAAAGATGATATATTTTGTAATTGCAAATAGGGGTCGACCGATTATTAGCCTGGCCGATTATCGACGCCGATATTAAGCATTTTTATGATTATCGTATCGGTCATTTTCAAAACCGATTTGCCAATAAAATAATTACATTTTGAAACATGCTATCTGGCTCTGATGCAGCCTGTCAGAACTCACCACTCTGTGGCCTAGAGCAATCTCTGCCCACCGCCCATCTGATTTGTTGGGAGTCACGAGTCCGACCAATCAACGTGGAAGGCTAAAGGCACTGCAAGTTTTGTACTCACACCGAAAGCGCTTGCTAACTGGAGCTGCTTTAGTGATCATGCATCAGTTGTCTCTAATGGCAGCAGCAGATGATGCTGAAGTTGCAATAAATCACAATCCACTACACTGAAGTTGCAAAACACCTCAATATTATCTATTTATGGTTTCCGCGATAGGGAAAATATAAACCATAGGATACAGTTCTAACGTACAAAGGTCCTCATGGCCAGTTACTGTCCGTTTCAAAATAAAAGTGCGTTTACTAATATACATAATACTACTACAACAATTATTACAACTTTTGTTGAATAAGCATAATCACACAATACGCTACTTCCATGTTTTAATTTTAATAGTAAACCCCTTGGTTTGCCAAAAATAGATCAATTAAAACTAATGGAAATTACTGTCACATAGGCCAAGATTAAGATATTGGCATGTAGGCTAAGATTAGGATGACAAAAATTGAGACATTTCAATAAGCTTTTGAACCAAGTTTGCCTAAATTAGGCTATTAGTGTTATAGTTTCATTAAAATAGTTGCCGTCTTCTTAACTTCTACAATGGAGCTATGAAGACAATAAAATTATTTACACTTATTATATACATACAGTATTTATGTGCTTTTTAAGTTAATCAATTGATGTGCATTAGATGATGAATTGAACAGTCACCTCTTGTAGGTTATGATTTAATCATCAGAAAAGAATCAATGAAGAATTATGAGAGGTTATGCTATTACACATACAGGGGGGCAAAAAAGTATTTAGTCAGCCACCAATTGTGCAAGTTCTCCCACTTAAAAAGATGAGAGAGGCCTGTAATTTTCATCATAGGTATACCTCAACTATGAGAGACAAAATGAGAAAAAAAAATCCAGAAAATCACATTGTAGGATTTTTAAAGAATTAATTGGTAAACTCCTCGGTAAAAGAAGTTATTTGGTCACCTACAAACAAGCAAGTTTTCTGGCTCTCACAGACCTGTAACTTCTTCTTTAAGAGGCTCCTCTGTCCTCCAATCGTTACCTGTATTAATGGCATCTGTATGAACTTGTTATCAGTATAAAAGACACCTGTACACAAACTCAAAAACGTCACACTCCAAATACACCATGCCAAGACCAAAGAGCTGTCAAAGGACACCAGAAACAAAAATGTAGACCTGCACCAGGCTGGGAAGACTGAATCTGCAATAGGTAAGCAGCTTGGTGTGAAGAAATCAACTGTGGGAGCAATTATTAGAAAATGGAAGACATACAAGACCACTGATAATCTCCCTCGATCTGGGGCTCCACGAAAGATCTCACCCCGTGGGGTCAAAATAATCACAAGAACTGTGAGCAAAAATCACAGAACCACACGGGGGGACCTAGTGAATGACCTTCAGAGAGCTGGGACCAAAGTAACAAAGGCTCCCATCAGTAACACACTGCGCCGCCAGACTCAAATCCTGCAGTGCCAGACGTATCCCCCTGCTTAAGCCAGTACATGTCAAGGCCCATCTGAAGTTTGCTAGAGAGAATTTGGATGATCCAGAAGAGGATTGGAGAATGTCATATGGTCAGATGAAACAAAATAGAACTTTTTGGTAAAAACTCAACTTGTCGTGTTTGGAGGAGAAAATGCTGAGTTGCATCCAAAGAACACCAAACCTACTGTGAAGCATGGGGGTGGAAACATCCTGCTTTGGGGCTGTTTTTTGCAAAGGGACCAGGACGACTGATCGTGTAAACGAAAGAATGAATGGGGCATGTATCGTGAGATTTTGAGTGAAAACATCCTTCCATCAGCAAGGCCATTGAAGATGAAACGTGACTGTGTCTTTCAGCATGACAATGATCCCAAAAACACCACCCGGACAACGAAGGAGTGGCTTCGTAAGAAGAATTTCAAGGTCCTGGAATGGCCTAGCCAGTCTCCAGACCTCAATCCCATAGAAAATCTGTGGAGGGAGTTGAAAATCTGTGTTGCCCAGAGACAGCCCCAAAACATTACTGCTCTAGAGGAGATCTGCATGGAGGAATGGGCCAAAATACCAGCAACAGTGTGTGAAAACCTTGTGAAGACTTACAGAAAAACGTTTGACCTCTGTCATTGCCAACAAAGTGTTTATAACAAAGTATTGAGATGAAATTTTGTTATTGACTAAATATTTATTTTCCACCATAATTTGCAAATAACTTCTTTAAAAATCCTACAATGTGATTTTCTGGATTTTTTTTTTCTTCATTTTGTCTCTCATAGTTGAGGTATACTATGATGAAAATTACAGGCCTCTCGCATCTTTTTAAGTGGGAGAACTTGCACAATTGGTGGCTGACTAAATACTTTTTTTCCCCACTGTATATTTCTAACATGCAAATTATTGAAGCCAAATACTTACATTTCCCCAAGCTGTTTAGCTGTAGTACAGTATTCATAGGCTTAATCATGAAGCATACAGTGACCCCACTTTTAACTCTCTCTTTATATTACCCTTATTGTAGATGGATGCACGGAAGAAGACAAGAGTAAGAAGTACGGGATACCATTTTCAGAAACGATCCCGATCGATACCAAAGTCTGAGTATCGGACAATACCGATACTGATCCGATACCAGCACAGTTTTTTTTTTTCTATACCTCAGTGTGTGTTGACCTGATCATCACTCTTTTGTGTATTACACACAATCTACTAAATATAGACAACTTCATAATAAAGAAAAATAGCAAATTAAGAAATATATATAATCATAATCTATGAGAAAAATACTACAGTATTATAAACTAGGTAATTCAGCAGCAAAAGTTACTCTACAAAAATAATTTTGAGTTCACAATAATTTTATAAAATCTAAACATTTAGAGAAAAAAAAACATTATTTAGTGGGGGAAAAAATAATAAAAGTAAATAAGTGTAATCTGGTAAAATTTTACACATTGCTCTTTGTATTGTTGTAAAATACATTAATGAAAACAAGTAAATGTATTTATATGTAAATATAAACTATAAAATTAAAAGACTTTTCTTTTAAATGTATAGCACAGTAAGGAGGCAGCAACATATGATAGATAAGACAGAAAAAGAAAGGCTATTAACAATCTTTCAGTGCGCAAAAGTTTTATAACATGAAAGACTCCAATACAGAGTGGCACGAAGCGTTTATGCGCATCCCGTGCGCAGAATGATGCGCTTGTAGCAAAACGGAGTCACAGCGAGCAGCGCTCCGCATAGAAAAGTTCAAAGCACAAAGGGAAAGAGATACTGATGCGTAGTGTATTATATCTGTGCGATAATTTGAGCCTTTTCTTTTAACAGTTTTAAATTTCCTGTGCGCGTGAAGAACAATTGTCTGTATGCCAGTGTTGTGATCTCTAACAGACACCCAGTAGAAAGTAACATGATTTAGAATTAGCTATAAACTCCAGCAAGATAAAGTCATTTTATGCAAAACTGCTGATATTTATCTACAGATCAAGTATAATACCCCGATCCAGCAGAAAATGTCAGTATTGGAGCGATACCGATCCTGAATATCGGATCAGCGCACACCTAGTAAGAAGTGCAGTGTGGGAGTACTATACAACCAACCCCAGTGAAGGCAGTTTTTGGTCAGAGCCCTTGTTATTCTTAATTTTGACATTAATTTTAAGTTTTACACCAGACATATATATCGGTTCAAAATATCGGTTATCAGTCTACTTGGTCTGTAATAATCGGTATCGGCATCGGCCCTGAAAAACACATATCGGTTGACCCCTAACTGCAAATATAATGGATGTTTCCAATCCAAACCATTTGCCGTATTTTAGCAGAGTTCAAATTTTATATTGCATAACCACAAGTTAATTCACCTAAAGCGGTAAACTTATAAGCTAAAAAAAAAATCTGCTTTAAAACCAAGACTTCCAAAACGGAAAAGAGAACAGAACAAGCCTACACTACTTTCTAATAGGCAGCAAGCTACATCTGCATTCCATAGAGCTTAAGTTATATTTAACCCGCAATATTACTTTAATGACTGATGTTGAGATTTTATCTTATCTCAGTGATACGACTGAAGCTTTTGAATGCAAGCCCTTATTCAGTGGATGGATATGAATGTGACATGCCTTTTCAATTAGTCAGGTATTGAAACTGTCACGCGGGGAGGGGAGAGCTGGCCAGTGCGGTTCAGCAGCATTAAATCCTAATTAGTCATGGAAGGATGAAAGGGAAACGTTTTTGAGTTCATTCTTTGATCAAGATTCTTTGATTAGATTCTGAACATTAGCCGTATATATCTCTTCCATTGTGACTATAGGCTTCTTTTTGTTAAGGCAGTTGGCTTGAATTTGAGATTAGTTCCTTTGTCAAACAAAGCACCTCCTCTCTTGCTTGTATTCACTGTTTAATTTGAGATACATACTGTATATAGAGGCTTTAGGAAGGTTGTCTTACAAATAAGAAGACTGAGGCAGAGCATTCAAGGAAGCTATAAAGGAATAGTGCTGTTAGTCTTTTGTTCAGTAATCCTCCCACCGGCCCATCATGCAATCTGTCATCCTTTTAAATGAGTCTTAGCCCACATGCTTAATCTTTGCACTCTGCAGTTACTTCTCCCATTAAAATTCTTTTAAAAACATGTTTTTATGAGACTTTTCAACATAAAATCAAAATTGAAGCTTTTTACTTTCTTAATACATGTTCCAGGTTTCATTGTGCACAATTTATCAGTGCACATTTCTCCAAAGAAAACAAGATAATTATCTCTATGAATCACTCCCTCTCTGAAATGACTTTCTGTAAGGTATTACCAAAATCTTATTTCATGTAACATGAGTATTTTTATGCCACAATAACGTTATACTGTATATCATGATATAGTTTGTGTTGTTGTTTTTTTGTTGTTCTTAAAAATAAGAACAGAGCCACAATAGGACAAAAACGAATGCAATTTATTACAAGTGAAATAAACATTACTGTAAGTTTTCTGGTGACTATAGGGATCAGGTGCAATTGAATAATCAAATGTAAAAACAAAACACTGCGTAGTGTTTCACACATTACATTAAATTTAGATTCTTAGTAAAGCAAAGTAAAGTGTTTTTTGTTGTTGTTGAGTAATTATCATTAACAGAATAGACAGCAGCAGGTATATTAGGCAGCTGTCACTTTAAGACCAAATGCAAAGATCCAATGTTTTGACACATCTGCTTGCTTTCCCAACTGTTACATTCACTTTTGGGTTTTTTGACTGATTTGGATTTTTTTTGTTGGCCGATGCTGACAAGACGATGTCCATATTCTCTTTTGTGGCTTATTGTGCTTAACCATTTTTAATATCAAGCATGCCCCGCATTTATATGCATTGCTAAATATAAAAAAAAGAATAGCAAAATCTCTGGCGATAGACATTTTATATTATCACCATGATATATATTATCATATCACCCAGCCATAACTTGGTGTTTTTCACCAATGTCATTTAGGCCACACAGGCTATTGCATAATGTTAAGTAATAGCAAAACAAATACTTATTCTAATAGTACACTATTTAGATGCTATTTGGCAAATTCTTATTTGACCTTGCTCTATTCTGGTATAGAGAACCCTGTTTTCACAATTCAGTCGGTTCCACATAGGTAAAAATCCTGACGTTTATTTACTTCATGAATGTACAATTACTAAATAAATGGGTTTCAATATGTAATTAAAATGGGTTTCATGTTGACTTCAAATATTCTCTGCAGTGAGCGGTTAGGCTGATTTATAGGTCTGCTTTATTTTGCTGTAGTTTTGGAGATGAAACATTGTCAATTATACAGAAAAAGCTAAAGGCGAAAATTGTTCTTTGGAGAAAGCAGCTAGTTACACCACAAGCTATGTCAAGTTATCTTATTACACTGAAGCTACTTCATATTTGTTTTATAAATAGTAAATATTAAAAATAGCCAGCCAGTAAACTAATTAGTTTTAATATATGATTTAGCAAACAAAGAAACAAAGAAGCTCCAAAAAAGGCACAACATTAAATCATAATGCGAGACTGTTGCTGCTAATCAATAAAATAGCTTTGATACTGAGAAGCTGCATGATTACAAAAACAGCAACACTACGAACTCACTAATGAGAAATGTAGTTAAACAAACACCTTTGCTATTTGTAGGTAAACTTGTTACCCACAATGACCAGTGTATAATTTATTGTATTTTCAAATAAGAGATTTGATGTTGGAGTCTAAAAGGAGATTTTGCAGCCACAATACCTATTTATGATTACTATCACAGTTTTCTTCATTTCTGCACACTAACTACAGCTGCTTTTGATGTTGTAACTGTGCTGTTTTATGTGTTCAGTTATTCCAAATATTATATTTTTTTAATGTGCGTCACACACTTTTTTAATCATGCGATTAATCGCATGATTTGTCTGTGATTAATCGTGCATAAAATTCAATAATTAATTAAAAAGTAGTGTATTGCGCACTTTTTTATTTAAAAGTACTGCTATATGAACAAAAGTGCAATAACATTTGGTTTGTAAACACTTTAAACAAATAAGGTGCTTTTTTTACAGCAGTATTCCTTTTACATAGTAGCAGTTAAAATATTTCTTGTAAATTTCAACTTTAAACATTAATGTAATCAAATTATATAAAATATAAAACCAAAGCTATTTGCCAGTCCAGAGCCATCATAACATTATAACAGGCACCTTCAGAGTAGAGACCTGCACGATCGCGGGACCCAACGCAGCAGAGTGCGGCGCGGGACAACACTTGATGGGCGAGTGCGGGTGGGTAGGGACTCCACAAAAGCCCAATCTTAAACACTGTGACCCAGCGCGTTTGACCCCCAAAGCCTGGTTCGTTTGACTAGTGTGATTGCTCTGTGCTGTGCTCGGGCCCGGTTCATTTAGCCGTCCCTGGCCCGGTTGGAAGAGGTGGGCCAGAGCACGGTTCAGTTGGGCTCGGGTGCGGTACGCATGTAGTGTGAGCGCTAACCGCGCCGGAGCGCAGAACTTATGATACGTGCTGAATGATTGCGTGAACATTTCTGAGTGGCAAAATTGATAGATCTGTAAAGCAGTATATTGTGAGAGGGCCGTGTGTTGCCGCATCCCAAATGACTCAAAATAATAAACCACAAAATTAACAAAACGATGCACTCCACTGTGATGAGCGAGAGCGCTTCTCTGCTGTCTTCACGTGCTATCAGAAACTTCCTATTTCCCTATTTTTGAAGTCGTGATTATGAGCCCGTTGCATTCTTTTTGTTTTAAAATAACAGTGAACAGTGATTTGTGAATGTTGAAGCTTAGTCTAAATAATTTTATCAGGAGCATTCATGTGAGCGCTGCTGCAGTCTTAGGCCCACACCAAATGCTCTCATTGGTTGAGACGCGTGATGACACCCATCCTAAGCCAGTACTGATCAACATCCCACCCCTCCTGTGACCCATGGTTTCTCTGTATGTGTATTCAGAGCCAGTAAGCAACAGACTTTCAAAATAATAATAAAATATTTGATAAAATAATAAAAATAATTGTCGGCATTAATTAATTAATGCGTTAACGCAATAACGCGTTAACTTGCCCAGCCCTAATATCTTTTTCCTGCATAGTTTTGATCATGGTTTTTGACATGGGCATGTTACACACAATAATTTGGCCAAATTCTGTTGACATGTTCAAGCAGAGTTTTTGTGGACACATCCTTTGACATGAACAACAAAATGTATATTTGTCTTTTGATTTGTCACACTGCAAGACTGTTAAATTGAATTGAAGAAAGGTTATTAAAATGCTATAAGAAAATAAAAAGAATTGTTGACCACTAACTCATATTTTATACATTTGAAATGTTTAATGTAAGGTATGTATTTCCACATTTAAGCTTACATACTTTAATGTTGGGGTTAGAACAAAAACGTTCAAGGTACTTGTCAACCTCTCATCTGCTGATCTTGAAGTGACATTTCCCAACAAGCATTTCAATCAGATATGTGGGCTTATCACAACACGAGTGTAAGTAAATCTAGCAGTGGCTGAATTTATCCACATCTCCTGCGAGACAACTCAAGTATGCAGAGGGACCTCATATCTGCAGCACTCTTAAAAGCCCTAATTGTGTCAAGCTCGCTTTGGCGCTTTTAGTGTGGGGGTGGGGGGAGGAAATAGTGTTGTGAAAAGCTTGTGCTTCTTGAATACCGTGATACAATCATACGACTCTGATGGTTGGTAGGAAATAAGATGACCTGTGCCTTCCCCCGACAGATTAGATGGATGTCACATTTCTTATGAAAGTGCCAGTCAATTTCGCCTCTCCTGTGTGCTGCCTATCAATTACGAGGAAGAGAAGCCTTTCAAAGCCGTTGTGCTTTCTGTGCGTGGTAACCAAGTGACTGAACACAGCTCATTGTTTCCTCTCTCTCTTTTCAGTATCCCCAGATCAGCGAGCAGTCGACTTCTCCATTTGTCTTCATTTGCTCCAACCCCCAGGAGTTGGTGGTGAAATTTCCCATGAAAGGGAAACACAAGATTTGTAAGTCCTGTCTGCCTCTTTTCATGTGCAGGCTTTAGTTGTTCACCCTTGCAACACTCTCAGATGCACATTTAAACATATGCAGTAAACCTAGTGAGCAGCCCACTGGGGCAGCAATTTTAAGCAGCATATAGGCCACCACACACACACA
Organism: Sinocyclocheilus anophthalmus; assembly: GCA_018155175.1. NCBI lineage: Eukaryota > Metazoa > Chordata > Actinopteri > Cypriniformes > Cyprinidae > Sinocyclocheilus > Sinocyclocheilus anophthalmus. The sequence goes on along the minus strand of JADLZN010005733.1, from coordinate 53,218 downwards.
AAAGGTAGGCAGCTTCATTATGCTCCCAATAAGACACTTTTTAACCAAATTCTAAGGCAATATCACACACGGTACTGTGCAGAAGTCTTTCGATTCTTAAAAAAACTTATTTTAAAATGCTTAATTATATCCAGTTATGTATATTATACAATATGTGCACAAGGAATGTTGGCACACCAAAGCAAAAGATATAACGTTTTAAATCAAATATTTTTGAGAAACATCTAATGTACTCTCTTGTACATTACTGTATATCACTGTATATCATTACGGCACCAAGCCTGGTGAAAATATAAATTTGTTAGATTAGGCAAAGGCAGTGTTGATCATAAATAATCTTGTATTTTGAGTTTGCCAAAGTGCAAAATGCCAAACCCATCTAGACAGTAGGCCTCGAGGCAGCTAACTAGTTTTTGAAACAGAGCTATGATGTTGCACATCATCTACTGCTGTAACTGGTCTTGCAGTGTATTCAAAATATTATTTTCATAGTCCATCAAAGAATACTTCAGAATGACCATGGCACTCTTGTGAATTAAAAAGCCTTTATTATCAAATGGCTACATCCAAGAAATCTAAAAACTCTCCAATGCGTTTCGGCACAAGCCTTCTTCAGGGAGAGCAAACAACAAGCTTAGCACAGGTGAAGGCAGTGTCATTCACTAAGTCATCTGATCATAGTCATGTGACCAACAGCTCTCTATAGCTTTACACATTCACAAAGATAGCAATTTTCACACTCAAAAAATACAGCATATTTTCATACTCAAGAATGCTACTTCGAAGAGAGAGACATTTTTTTTAATAAAAAATGAGTAAAATCCAAGTCCTCATTTAATCCTGGATACATATTGTCCTTTAATTTGTAAATCCAAAATGTCTCTTTTTGATTAAGTTTAAGTTCTCTATTGCCTTTCCTAATAGTAATATTTATATGATCATTACCTTGTATTCTAAGGATCAAAGGATAGCTATTATGCATTAATTTAAAATGTTTGCCATAGGATATTCATCATTACCCCTCCTGATGGCATATTTGTGTTCAGCCAGTCGATACAGTATTCGTCTTTTTGTTCTTCCAACATAAAACACCTTACACTGAGGACATTCTAGTCTATAAATAACATGGGTAGTTTGACAATTAGTTACAGTGATGACATTTAAAACAACCCTTAGGTTTATTCCCTAACCAAGAACTATTATTTTCATAATTACATTTGTGGATGTTTGTTTACTCCACATGCAAGATTATGTACAGTGTTGGTGGTGAAATGTCCCCTGGGAAATCTCTTGTGCTGGTTGTCCTTATCAGTTAATGCTTATTGTTGTCCTCACTATCATCATTTAGCTTTGGCTCTCTTTGGTATGATCAAGGTGTACATTCATTTGATTTATGCAGACCTATTTTCAAATGGTGGATCACATCTTTAGGCAATGCCAGTAATAATGGTAGCATATATGATTTGCATGATTTTGGAAAGAGAACCATACAATTTCCAGACAAATATACTATGGAAACCCATGGTAATACTGTGGAGATTGATTGCTTGAAATCGTACCACAGTGTATGATTGAAGAAGGCGGTTCATGTAAAAATATTCAAACAATATGAAACCAATAGTTGTTGGTCTGAATAAAAGCAAATGTACTCCAGCTGGTCCTTTTCCCTGGGTTTGACGTCACAGCTCAGGATAGTCACTAATGAAGGATTTGGGAAGCTTCAGAATGGTAAGGCGCATTGCATTTACAGTGTTGGTGATCAGCACCCAAAAAAAAAAAACCCTCATGGCTGTGTACTTCTGGGAGGTCCTGCACCAGCTGAGAAAGTCCATTGAGATGAATGGGATTGCTAACGGATGAATGTTAGCTTTCTTCTAAGAACGATAGACCTCCTTGTTCCGGTCACATGACCCAAGTTTTGTCACCAGACAGCATAAAAAGACCTATATGATGAAAAAAAAAAAACTTAAATATGCCTATAAAAATGCATTGTTTATCATCTACAGTAATGTTCACAGGAAATCTCTGCTCTTAAAGGAGGTGGTTTGGTGCCGTTTTCCCTCTCATTGTTCACAGCAGCTCGACTGTAAACAGTGGTGTTATTTCACAGTACAGACTGGAAACATTTCACACTTGGATAGTATCTGCGTGACGGTTCCTCCTTGATCACATTTACACATTCTTTTCTGTTTAACCTGCTAGCTCCTCAAATAAAATTGATCAATTAATTATATGACTTCAATGATAGTAAATGCACGAATTCTCGGGTGGAAAGCATCTCTGACAAGCATGGGTGATTGCTTTTACAACAGCACTGGCGACTCACTGTTCGGGGTCTTTTGTTTTCACATAAAGGAAGCACAAAGCCAGGCCCTCAAAAGCAATCTTTCCCTCTGACATTCAACGCTCCCTCCTTCCTCCACCATCAGCTTTTCATATCGTAATGGAGAATTTTATATCCATTTTGACCTTGTGTCTAGCCACCATTTCCCATTCATTTTCATTCTCTCCTAAGCTGCCACAGCTCTCAGGAGAGCCGACCTCTGTGAACTCCTCACGGGGTGAATGGGGGAGGAGATATGGACTGATAAGCTGGGAGAGCAGTGAAGAGTAAGAAGTCACCACAGAGATGTCCTGCCCTTTACCTCCCCCGTGTCTTCCATGGTTTATCCAACATTAGGTCAAGGTGTCACCCTTTTGGTCCTGACGCACTGAAAAAGGCCTGTGAGCCAAAACGGTCCTTTTTCCTCCATGTGTAAAATAAAACGTCAGAAAAAAAATTGATTTTCAAATGCAAATCACAGCTGAATTTTTGAAGTAATAGGATTTATGCACCAAAATGAGATATTATATGAGATAAGAGAGTGTGGTGTTAAGCTTTTTTCCAGACTTTTTCTGTACACTATCATCCCAACAGCGTGTTGATATATGGATTAGCAATCACAAAAAGATGCTTGCGGTCTCGGAGAACAAAGCTATTATGGAAAACTGACTTATATAATAGAACGCCATCCATCTACCCCTCATTGTCGCTGGAATTGCTGACATTTAGATGTGGGAAATTTGGACTCTGTCATTCCATTACAAAGAAATTTCCATTTGCTGATTAAAATGACTGTATTAAAGCTGTGTGGGTGCTGAGGTTTATGTTCATCAGGCACCGGAATCTTTTATCCTGTCATTTCATCTCCTCACTGAAGGTCATCCTCGCTACATCGAGCTATCGGAGATATCCTGACGAGTGGCTTCAGCCATGTGTGAATATTGCAAGCTCACATCAGTGATTCTGTTACATGCTAGCCTTTTAAAGGCTAAAGGTTGTCTCTCTCTTCTTGCTTTATTCGAATCAATACGGCGTCATTATCCAAACAAGCATGCCTTGCTGCATGCATTAATAATATGCAGCCCAGTTTCTAAGCATGCTGTGCTGAACTGCTTTGCTGAAGGACAGACTTGAAGTAGATGATCTGTTTATTTCCTCAAAGGAAACCACTTTTTGTCTGGATTAACCAAATAAAGCTTTATTTTAATAAAAAGGTCACCTTTTTGTGCTTCTGGAGACTTATAGCCTGGTCTCTGACTATTGGCATAATGTCTGGTTCACTTGGCAGTTTATTCTTGCTAGAACTGCCCACATATACAGACCAAGAGGAAACTGTCTTAACAGAATGTAAAATGACCAATTGTAGTTTGTTTAATTTTTCCATGCCGTTTAAGGGCAACTTTATCTACAAAAGTTGATACCACAAAAATAAACTGACTCGCAGACTTTGGAGTTATTGTTTCATTTCAGTTAATGAAAAAAGGACTGATATTTGATTTATTCCCTAACAAATTTGGGAAGCCCTGGACTATTTCACAGACTGACCAAAGTGAAATACTGTTCCTTGCATGGATATCTAGTTACTTCCTACTGAGATCTCTCAGCTCCTTTAACACTTTTTACCATATTTAAATCAAAAGTGTGCAAAATCACCCACCAGTTACCTCACCACCCACTAGCTATACCTTACCGAGGGGCTACAGTAGCCTGAGGCCATCAGCTTATTGACAACTTCTACTCTTATCGCCATTTCTTTTTCCCTTCATTTCTCCACTATCTTTTTTCATTCTCTTCCATAGGGTAAGTAAAAAGAGAGGTTTTGATTTATTCATGGACTCCTTTTTTTATATTCATGTATTTTCCAGGGCTATCTGGGTGCGGTGGAATTTCTTGCTTCAGCAGCTGCTGGGATGCTCGACAGAAATCGGGTTTCAGGTCTATTGAGCCTTGCGGTGGGGGAAGGGAATGTGTATTGGGGGGTTATATATTACCCAGGAAATGTGCAGCAGGCTTCAGAGGTGACAGGCTGTGTTTATTACAGATCTGTCACACAGCTAATGGGCAGCCGGGATCTGGCTGCTTCACTAATATGAAGGAGAAGCGTGCAGTGAACAAGAGGATTTCAGTGCTGAGAGAAGGGCTCCCTCCCCCCTCTTTGCCCTTTAAACTCAAAGCAGTGACAGTGATCCACAAACAGGGAAAAGTTGAATGAATGTCACCTGAAATGCACAGAAGTTACAACACTTCATGCTAGTAGATAAGTAGTCACTTAGCAGAGTTTATCCAAAACAACTGAGAGTAGAACTTACTGGCTAGAATTTTTTTTTGCATTGACGCTGATTTTGGGTGTTGATAGGTGAAATGGATTTGTAACATTTTAGATTTGTGTCAATTGAAGTAAGAATCTAAATATGTAAACAACAGACATGCAAAGAACAGATATGCAGAGTTCTGTGGTTTTAGATTTTGTGTTGGTCTTGTGCTAGTTATGATTTTGCCAAGTAAGATATGTTCCTCAAAAACTTCTGTTAGTCCTGGAAGAACGTTCCTGTCAGTGGAATTTAGTTCTAACCCTGGTGTAAAGTAATCTTAAAGGGATAGTTCGCCCAAAAATGAAAATTCTGTCATTAATTACTTACCCTCTTGTCGTTCCAAACCTGTAAGACCACGTAGTTCGAACCGTCGGAACACAACATTAAAAAGTTTGATTCATTCCAAAGCTAATACTTAACGTCAAATAGACAGCAAGGATCCTTACACGATCAAGGCTCAGAAACGTAGCAAGGAGATCGTTAAAATAATCCTTGTGACATCAGTGGTTCGTAAACATAGTTTACGTTCAGATCAAAGGGTAAATGACGTATCCGTATACGGTGCTGCTGACACAGAAGAGCATACGTTGTTTACGTATGTGATACTCTCCAAAATGGCGCTATAGAGTGACTCAGAGGAGACGAATTGTTGAATAAAGTTGTTATTTTTGTTTTCTTTGCACACCAAAATTATTCTCGTAGCTTTGTAAAATTGCGACCAAACCACTGATGTCACATGGATTATTTTACAGATCTCCTTGCTATGTTTCTGAGCCTTGATCGTGTAAGGATCCTTGCTGTCTATGGGAGGTTAAGAGAGCATCATCAGGAAACTTCATCAAAAATATCTTCAACTTGCTGAGTTCTGAAGCGATGAACGAAGGTTACCAGGTTCTGGGAACGACATGAGGGGACATGAGAGTAATTAAGGCACATTTTTGGATGAACTATCCCTTTAAAGTCAAGCATCTAGCACATGTCTTGTTTTCTGCTCTTAAATGACAAATCCAAAAATTGGAAAACAGGGTAATGTGTAAACAATGCTTCCCAGCTTGTTGAATTCTTTAGAAGTGGAGAAAGGATGGAAAAGCGTTTTGAATTTTCACCTCTCCTAACCTAATGCTTTTCCAGGAACTTGTCCTACTTGGCACAATCATGGTGTCCCTATCTTATTACAGGGACAATCCCCCTGGAGAAACCTTGGGTTAAGTGCCTTACAAGGACACAGTGATGTCGGTTCATGGCTCGTTCCTTATGAGGCTCGAGCCAGAAACCGTCCAGTACACGCTACTCCACACCACCCCCTTTTTGCAAGTGAATGTACATATGACATTATGTAAAATTTTCATGTTCAGAGTGAACCAGTGTTTTTGGGAAACGGTTGGGTTGACTGAGTTTGTACTTGGCAGAAATTAAAACGAAGCTCCTTTTAATAGGTTGTATTGTTGTGTACACTAGTGCAAATGTAGAAAGACTTTAAATTGTTAACGTTAGCACAAAGCAAGCACGCCTTTTTTTTATTGATGGCATCTTTAAGACCACACAACCCACTGAATGGACTCTTCATATTCCTACTTCTGTTCCTAACAGCTTTGTTTTCCATTTGTGTCACATTAAACATAGCGTTTACCCTGAATAAGATCTGTTAATGTTTCTTAGAAACTGAAAACAAATGTAGTCTACTTTGAGAGGTGTCCTGGAGGCCATGTGAAATAGAGTTTAAGAGTTTAATTGCTGACTACTTTTCCAGGCTCCCATACAGGGTTGTTCACTCGTATCATGCTGTGTGATCAAAATATCAACAGGCGGTTTAATATGCTTGTATATCTGTCTCCATGATACAATCCTTCAGTGCTAAGAAGGCTTGCTAGCTTTTAAAAAGAGTACTACATAAACACATAAAACAATATTTGTGTATGTGAAAAGGGAATGGGGGAGACCGTTTGACAGTGCCAGGAAAAACCAAGCAAGCAAGCCTTCGAATGTCGTGTGCACTCAAGCGACGATCCAAGAATGCAGTTGGTATTTGGCTACGAATTGAAAGAGATGTAGCTCTCATTTCAAACATAGTTCAGCCTAGCATGAAATAAATGACGCAACGAGACCCAGGTTCAGTTATTTAAACAATAGTTTGCTTGTTTGTTTGTTCTCATCATCTTCGACTAGTTTTTAAAAGCAGTGGCCCCAGCTCTGAGGGTTTCCACCTAGTGGACCCACCAGTTAATGCAGTCCATTCCAGGCACATGCAAAAGCGAATGTGTAAAATAAATAAAATTGTAATAAAATAAAAAGAGTGAATGCAGACCACTTTTTTGCTACATCTGGTAAAATCTTTTTGCAAATTACATTTTACGTGTCCGTGTTCTTTGAACACTAGTTATAACTATGTACTAGTTATTACCTAAATAAACACACTATAAATAGCTTTTATTTGGAATTCTCTTTGCTTGGATTCTTTGGTAAACATTAATTATGTGTGCGAAAAACAGTATGAAAGACTGAAATGTTCAGGGCACACTAATGCTCTTTAAAGCAACATTACTTTTGTGAGTAACTGGCAAACCGCGCTCCATTATGAAATGAATAGGAATCCTGTGGGCAACACTTACTGTATTGCATCTATTGGTAATGTACTGAGCTTTTTTCATCAAGGTTTTGAATTCTGGTTAATGTCTGTGTGAATGACGAGTCTGCTACTCTATTGCTCTCATCTAACAGACACCCTATAGTGAGTACCACAGCATTCAGAATCACCAATACATTTTTTTTTTTTGTTTTTTTAAAGAAGTCCTTTATAATGCAAACACTGGAACATCTTGAAAAGAGTTTTACTGTGCTTACTGTCGTAAATGAATGCAACATGCTGTTTAAATGTTGAATTGACAATGACTTGACTGCTGTAATGAAGGAAAGAGTTTCTGTGAACTTAAATTTGATTTATTTAACCTTTATTTAAGCAGGCAATTTAATTAAGAAAAAGTTCTTTAACAACTTAATATACTGTGTTTCTCAAATAAAGCTATCTTAAGTAGAAATCAAGTATAGTACATGTTTATAGTGCTTTTATAGTAATTTCCTTTTTTTTCTTTTTCTTTTTGTCCATCTCGGATTTGACTTGGTCCCATCTGATACCCAATCTGTCAAAAAAGCTCTGTATTGGACAGATACCGAGTATCAAATTGGCAAATCGCAAATAAAGATTAAACTAACCTAGTGGCACTAAGTGGTATTGCACAAAATAATGTTTTTCAGTCCCCTTCAAGTATCTTTCTCATCTTTAGTTGTTCAGAGAAACTGATTGTCCTGGCTTAAACCCATGCCTTGGCATGCTGGACCCCTCAAAACTATCCAGCCTCACAGCAGGAAAGCACCAGAGTCTAGAAATGGCTTGCTTTTAGCTGTCTCCACTCATTACGCTGGAAAAGTATTTCAGCATTGAAAAAAAAAGACACAGTTCACCCTTAATGTCTCCCCTTACAGAATGGCAGTAGTTCTGTGGTCCTGAGAGGCAGATCTGCAGTGATCTGCATGATGTTGCCTTCCATTTGTTACCAGTAATGACCGCTCTGCTTAGAGACCCCAAGTCCTCAGAGAAGAGCGATGGAGATCGTGTCTATGTGCGGGCTGCCAGCTGCTCCCATGTTTCTCATGCTGTCTGAGGTTTAATTTTCCCACTGCAGCACATATGAGTAATGATATGAGGCAAAGAGCCCTCTTCTTTATCTTAATTTAATCCTAATTTACACAACAGCCAACTGCAATAGACTGGCGAGCCCATGAGCACAACGGGTGGGACGGTACTGGGATGTCACCCACCCCACTATGCTTGACAAAGTGGCTCAGCAATGTGGCGCCGCCCGTCTTTCACGGTTTCGGGGGGCGTCAAAAGCGTGTTTAATATCGAGCGCTGCATCTGTACACCGAAAACCACCCAACACTGTTCAGTACGTACATTGGTGGTTAAGGTGGGAGAAGGGAACCCTTGACTCGTGTGCCCCGGCACCCAGCCTCACACAGCCGCTCGAACGACAAGTCAGGCACCATGGTAACGTCTTAAGAGAAAAATTGAGCAGAAATAGAAGGCCGCCAACGGATGACGAGCAGGCTAGAAGAGAGAAGATGGATGAGCGGAGTCATCAAAAATGCCACAATAGATGAAAGTTGAGTTGCTGGTCTCTGGTTACTGTTGTTGCTCATTTTCACCTTGCATCTTCAAGTGTTGCATGAGCACTTTTGTTTGACAGAAGCTTTTCTCTTAAAAAAAGAATCAAATATCTAAAAAAAAACACACAAATTATATTTTACATGTGTTTGTGTGACTATGTCTTGCAGTAGGGCTTCCAGCTCATAAATGCTATTTTATATCTTACAATTATACTAGTGCTTAATTTAAACTCCCAAAAACAACCTTTTTATTTTTTCTTTGATGCCTAAATATTCTTGCCTAGTTTTTCCTTCAGTTGCCTTATAAAAAATGTTTGTTGACTTGGACTAATTGGAATATTGGATATCTATTCCAACTGTTGTCTACAACATTTGTTCTTAAAGAATTTAGTTTTTTTTAAAACAATGTATTAATACAACCAATATCTGCACAGGTTTAATAGGAAAATTGACCATTTTGGTTTCTTAGTGTTTCTTGAGTTCCAAATCAATGCATTATAGTAGGCTTAAATTAGATTTTTGTTGCAAGTGAAGCTGTATTTAGTTTGAGTCGTTTCCCTTTTAAATGAAGCCATTTTCTTTATGGTTTTTTAAGGTTGAGGCCATGTTGTGCAATTTGTCCTTTCTGGCATTTTCCTAATTCGAGTAACTTCTACCAAATGACAGATGAATTAGCTCAAAAGTGCTATAGAGTTTGATTGGATGCATTTTATATATATGAAATATATTGAATGTGAATTGTGCAATATACCCAGACACTATCTACAACTGTTTTTAATTTTTTTCCCTTGCTCTCCGCAGCCCTATCACAACATGCCTTACATACTAGGTTGCCAAGCACAACACCTGAAATGAAAGCTTTGTTGTAACCACTTCAAATCTGTGGGTGTTTCCCTCTTCGTGCTGCATTACTCCTTAAGTGGCTTAAAAACAAAGGCAGGGTTATCCCTTGACCATTTACTCATTGTGCAAATCTAAGTGGAGAAGTACAATACTAATATAGGTCAACACAACTTGATGTACACAGTTGTAGATTGTTGGGGGAAAAAACTATTTGACTTGTCTAAACAGATTTGTGTAAAACAGACAGAATTGCTGTGAATACTCCAATGTAATGTGTAGATGTATGCTTACTGTTGGTATGACGTAGTTCTCAATTAACTTTAGTATCTTAATACCAAGAATCTGTTCAAGAAATTGAGTGACAAATAGTTCACATTTGCTTAGCGGTCAAAGGTCACAACTGTAATAAAGCTTGCTGGTGTTCATGTGAAAGGCCAGAGCATCGGTGCATCACACATGGCTTTCCTACACGCTACGTTTCTGTTCTGTTGAGTGTGAAAGGGACTTCAGAGAGTCCTCGATGCTGTGTTGTGCTCTGCTCTCGTGCTCACCATGAATATTGCATTAACACATTCCCCACCATATGTAGGCTAGGTGCCCTGGCTACTGCTGCAAGTGCACTCAGCATGCAGTGAGAGTCACTCCCTTGCCCTGACATGCCAACAGCAGCAGCTCTGTATTATGTACAGCAAACATGCTTTTAGTTTTGTTGACAAGCTCCAACATGGAAATTAGTAGAATATGTAGATTCATGTTTGGGTGTTCTAACTGCCACCCAGTGTACAGTTAAACACTCTTTGAAACTTGATATAAATAAAAATGCCTGTCTGCTTCCTTCCAAATAAGATGGTTAAATTTGATATTTCATGCCAAATATCCCAGTAAGGGATCATCGTACCTTTTCTGAATGCCCTTTCCTAAGTGTTGATATTCAAACAGTCCAGTTGGCCTGATTGATGATCTCAGTGCTGTTAGCATGCTTGGATCGATTTTCGTGGCTTATGTGCTCATTACTCTCAAATTGAGTCTAGTCGGCTTTGACCCCAGGGAAGTGGCTGAGGTGCCCCTTTAGCAGGCAATGTAGGTTACAGTATGAGTGGAGTGGATTTCATTACATTGTGTACATTGTGTCGACATTCATTTTACATTTAAGCCTATCATACATCTACAGAAACTACTTTGTGATAGAGTTTACTTTTGTAGGTAGTGTTTTGCTCCTTTTCTGCTGATTATTGAAGTTTGCCTTTCATGGTTATATAATTGCCTGCAGTCAGTGCACTGCAACGAAAAAACTGACTATAAATATATTTCTATCATGACAACTAACTAAGAATAGCTTAGCATGTAATGTACATGACAATGTTAAAGTATCTGGTCTTGGTGGACTAAATCTGCTATGCTGCTGTTGGGAATGGCATACAGGATAAATCACCATTAGCAGATCTAGACAGGTGGAGCTGGGGGAGGTGGAGGGTTTCTGATAACATACTGCAAGACTTACTTACAGCAAACAGAGACAGACTATTTAAATGTTAGCTACTAGATTGCATTAAGAACCTATTAGTCTGCACCATATGGAGTTTCGTGAGAGAACTACAAATTTATCAACATGATCCTTTGCAACAGACATTTAGGAAGCAGCACATAAAAAAATATGTAATTCTGGAATTTTAACAGTCTAGACTCTAGAATAAAGTGTAGATTCTGTAAGAATATGAGTGTTGTTTTAATCTTATGTTGTAACAGAAAAAAGTTATAAGATTGTTGTCCAGTTAACTTTTTTTGACACCCTCATGTAACAAATAATTTTAGAGTGCTGTTGTGTGTGTGTGTGTGTGTGTGTGTGTGTGTGTGTGTGTGTGTAGTGGATCATGTCATTATGTATTGTAATGGCTTCAAGTTGTGGACTGTATATTTGAAATTGGCCAGGTGTGGGTAGGCAGGCTTGGTGCCATTTTCTTGACTTGGGCCACTACCCCTCAAAATGTCTGTGCACAACCCAACCCTGTTTGACCCTGAACTCATACGCTGACCTTGCTTTCACACTTTAGTGAGTTGGGCTTTGGCTGCTTAAGTTCTACACAATCTTTTATTACCCAGCAATTTTCTGCATATTCCTGTCATAATGTGCACTTATCTCTGAGCAGCTGGCCCTTCTGCTAACTTGGATAAAACATTCAGAATTAATTTTTGTCCCAACCAACAATGAGCGAGCAACTGTTTAGGTTACAGGAATGCAATATAATGACTACCGTTGAAATTGAAGACCTATAATGTTACTAGGGCAACCATTTCACAAAAGGACAATTTTAAGAATGTACTAGAATGTACAATTTTAACAATGAATGAGACTTAAGCTTTCAAGGTTCAAAAAGAACAAAAAAAAGCATTATAATAGTAGTCCATTGGATTGACACTATATTCTAAAGATTTTTAGTGAACAACTACTTACATTTTGGTATGTTCCACACATAAATATTGTAAATGTACAGTAAATACATTTTAAATTTCTCCTTTTGTGTAACAAATGACATTTGTACAAGATGAAGGAAAATATGACGTTTATATGTTTGTTTGTTTTTTGTATTACTGTAATGGTTAGGTTCAGGTTTCTTAAAAGGTCATCTTAAATTTTTGTTTTCATACAATTTCCCCATCTTGAGTAAAATGAGTTTTAGTTCTAACCAACCACAGCAATGCTGTATTTCTATTTAAGTGTAGATGGAAAATTAGTTTTTCCACTGAAAACGGTCACGTCCTGCCTGATTAAAATATATAATATTCTTGTTAGGTTTTTTTGGATGCATAGCTGATTATTAAACCTTGCTGAAAAGTCGCTGAATGTCATGATTGTCACTGTGAAACCAGCATCATTTGGGGAGCTTGAAAAAGAGTCAGCACTGCTGTTAGTCATCTTTAATGTTTACTATCTCTCTTTTACCTGGACAGCAGCCACTGCCTGAGCTGAAAGAGGAATGTGTTGCTTTGAGAGCCTTGAGATATGGCTGGAATTTCCCCAAAAAGGCTGCCGCAAACAAGACCGGCATGGCAGGCATTCCCTTTCTCTAATTGGGCTTTCACAATCAAAGAGAAATCCTTTTTCAAACTGTCTGGTAGAATTTCTCCAGTACTTGAAAGCAACTGGACGTGCTTTTCCATTTGAATCAGACTCATAATTGAAGCGTGGCAGAGGAGACTGAAAAGATGTCCTTGTTAAGCAATCAAACGTTGTTTTGAAGATCCAGCCCCAGATCGTGACTGCAGTAATTAGAGAGATTTTTGGTTATATTTGGAAACGCATTCATGCTTGTCTCTGGAGGGAAAAGCTGCTGCTTCTCTACTGCAGTGCATCAGCTGCTCACCTTCAAGCTGGATTTCCTGTTTTAAACACATTAAGGTCTATAGCATCAGAGCAAAACAACAAAAGAATGTGGATCACTGATGAAAAATCATCCGACGCATGTTGGCCCTAAACTATTTAGCCATTCAGACAGTGACACAATTTTTTCCTGGCCTCAAACACATTATCATTGTGCTTTAGTTGTTTGTTTCCACTATGACCTTTAAGTTGCTTGTACTCTGGTATTGACAGCTTACATGTGTGCTGTTCTGGAAACATGACCCAAAATGTTTAATATTTGTTTGTTTTTGAAAAAAAAAATCAGTCTACAAGAAATTGTGGCTGAAATGTTGCAGCTGGCATAAAAAATATCATAGAACAGCACTGTTTCAATCCAAATTATGATCAATCGGTGCTTAAAAACAAACAAAAAATGTTTTAAGCCATGCACTTACAATGGAAGTCTATGAGACATGAAACAAATAAACATTAAAGGGGTCATGTGATGCGATTTCAATTTTTCCTTTCTCTTTGGAGTGTTACAAGCTCTTGGTGCATAAAGAAGATCTGTAAAGTTGCAAAGACTAAAGTCTCAAATCCAAAGAGATATTCTTTATAAAAGTTAAGAGTCAGCCACACCTACCTAAAACGGCTCGTTCTAACACGCCCCCACATATCTACATCAACATATCTACAAATATTAGCATAACGCCGGCCAAATGTTCACGCAAAGAAAGAAGGTGTCACTTTTATTCTCACTGTAGTATTGTTGTCGCCACCATGTCGGGAAGGCACTGTGTGATTCGTTGTGAAAGCGAAATTACTTTGCTTGGCCTTCCAAAAGACGCGTATTGGCTTCGTCATGCCTGTAGCTGATCTGTGCTGGTTGCTGAGGAATACTACAACTTTGCGCTGTGGATCGGCTTTCACCGCGGACGAAACTGAGTCCAGCCCGGGGTCGTCACATGTGGTTGCCGCAAGCCCGCCGGACGCTCCTTCGTCGAATCCGCCGCCTCTGCCCACTCTAGCCCTCCGGCCATTCCTCACACTAGCCCCCAGCCTCTGCTCACTCTCGGCCGCCGCCGCCGCTCACTCTAGGCCACCATGTGCGACGCTGTTTCGTTGTGAAAGCGAAAATACTTCGTTTGGCCTTCCAAAAATGGACACGACTAGAAAATTCAGTGGTTAAGTTGTATTACAACACTGTTCCAGAACACTTCAAACCCAAATATTCAGATGTGTGCAGCACATTGTATGGAGGACCGTTTCCTGATCCTGGAAGACTAGACTACAATGCCGGCTGTTCTGACTCAAAAGACTGTAAGTACGTCTTTTATATCTTATTTCCCCCCCCACCCCCCACCCCCCCCCCCCCCCGCCCCCCCCGATTTCTAGTGTATATATTTAAAGCAAGTTTTTAGGCAGTGTAGAGTAGGGCTTGCTGTTTGTCATTTCTCCGATCACAAATGCAGATATGGTTTTACGTTTACGCGGCGCAATGCAACGCAACACGTAAAAAGACAGTATAAGTCATTATAATCCATACTTATGTCCCCACTAGATGCAACGAATGCCTCGTTTATAATGGGTTTAATGTTTTTGTCTCGTCGCTCAGGCCAGACAGGGCATCATCACAATATGGTAAGGGGCGTAACATTTCCGTCACACGCTTGAGGTATTCGGCCAATTACAACGCACTGGATAGCTGGCCAATCACAGCACACCTCGCTTTTTTAGAACGATGAGCATTGTAAAAATCAACGCGTTTCAGAAAGGCGGGGCATAGAGGAGAAACAATAATGTACAGTATGTGAAAAATAATGTTTTTTTTTTACCTTAAACCACATAAATACATTTCATTACACCAAATACACAAAATAATGTTCTTTTTAGCAGCATCATATGACCCCTTTAAAATATGCACGGTTTCAAAATGATATTTTCCAGACATTAATGTCATTCTCACCGATCTTAGTATGCAAATTTTAGAATTATATGCTAACATTCTCTATGCAGTTAAACCTTGTCAACGATTACTAGAAGTTAATACTGCTAGAACTGTAGTTCTAAAAGAGAACTCAAATTTGATCATTTAAAAGACAAAGCAACATTTAGATTTGTTAATAAGCCATTTTTGTTTGTTTTAACAAACATCATAATTGCAGTTAAAATTTGTACTTGGAGCCCACAATTAGTAATATACAATTTACTAACTGCGTCACAACCGTTTTACTATTAGAGAAAGATCATTTGATAATTAGAGTCATTTCCTATTGATGTTTCCCAGTGTGCTCTACAGGGACGAGGCTGTCTTGATGACTAAGGTTACACATAAACACACACTTCCTCATGGTAATTATCAGATCTTTATCTTATCTACAATATTTCGAGCCAGTGCCCTTGAAAGTGTGCTGATAAAAACCATGGCGAAATCACACAGCACTTAGAATGACTCTTTGTTTTACATTTCAGTGCTTCCCACAGCTAGCCCCAGCTTTGTGTTGAGCTTGTTTTAATCTCCATAGCTCTTGTTGAGCTTATTGTTGTGCTTTTGAAAGAAGTGTATTTACACTCAGAGAGCTGTCTGTAGCCACCTCGGCTGAGCCCAGACCTCTCTCAGCAGGATAATCTGCAGTCTGATCTGCTCACCCCCTACATAGCTGCCAGCTCTGTCGTCTTTGTGGCGTACAGCGAGTGGGGGAGGGGCCCTCGCTCCTGTCTCCCCATGTATGGACTAGTTCTCTGTGAGCTGAAGAGGCCCTGAGTGCTCATGTTTATACTGAGTCCCCACAGGCTTTGTGTTTGCCGGCTATAAGATTCACACTTTGAGAACGGCACTCATTGAATTGTACGTTTTTTTGAAGAGTCTGAGGAAGCACCAGTGAGGATTTCTGACATGTCTGATGTTGTTGTTGCCATTGTTTTGCTTCCCATAATGTCTCAGAAAAAAACATGTGGTAATTTTACATTTATAAGCTCATTTCACCCTTATGAATGTGAAAATTTAAATTATGTGTTAAACACATCATTTTATTGAATGTTAAAATTATTTATATACAGCTGCAGTCATACGTTTATAAAGAACAGTTGCAGAATTTGTAAAATAATTAATATGTTAATAATTTTAAGTTGTTCATGAGTCGCTTGTTTGTTCTAAACAGTTAAACTGCCCACTATTCTTCAGAGATAATTCTTAATTCACTATTCACTAATTCACTATTCTTCAATAGTCCTGCGCATTCTTTGGTTTTCCAGCATCTTCTGCATATTTGAACCCTTTCCAGAAGTAAAATAAATATTGAACGGGGGAAGTCGTGGCCTAATGGTTAGAGACTCGTAACCCAAAGGTTGCGGGTTCGAGTCTCGTATACGGCAGGGATTGTAGGTGGGGGGAGTGAATGTACAGCGCTCTCTCCCACCTTCAATACCACGACTGAGGCGCCCTTGAGCAAGGCACCGAATCCCCAACTGCTCCTCGGGCTCTGCAGCATAAAATGGCTGCCCACTGCTCCGGGTGTGTGTGTTCATGTTGTGTGTGTGTTCACTGCTGTGTGTGTGCACTTTGGATGGGATAAATGCAGAGCACTAATTCCGAGTATGGGTCACCATACTTGGCCACATGTCACTTCACTTCACTTTTTCACTTTTGAAATCCATGTTTTCACACTGAGGACAATTCAGGGTCTCATACACAGCTATTACAAAGGTGGAAAACATTTACTGATGCTCAAAAAGGCAATACAATCCATTAAGAGCCAGTGGGTATATGAAACAGTCGTAAAAATGTTTTTTTTTTTAGAAAATATGTTTTAATTTGTTTTGTTTTGCTTTGTTTTCAGCATGAACCTCACAAAATTGTTAGATTATGCTTAAATGGCAAAAAGTCATTTGCCAGCAAGATGAGAAATTCAAGGATGATTTAGATATTTTAATATAAGTATTTTTACTGGCCATTTAGATATTTTTTTTACTGGAAAACAAGACAAAATAGTGATTTTGTTTTGTGCTTCCATGGCTCTGTGTGTCTAAATAGAAACCATACATCACGGAGTGCACTCAATCTCAGTAAACACGTTTACTTGTAAAGAGGTGTGCGATACACTCCTCCGATGGACTCTGCGTGTATTAATGCTTTGTGGCGTTAGACTGGCAGGTTTCCAGGGCTGCTCAATGAGGCAGCACTCAGTCTGCTGAGCTCTTTCTGCCTCACGTCACTCTGTTTATTCTTCCCTGCAAACCAGCTGAGCTTCTGGAGTATACTCCATCAGCTTCTATCTCTATACTGTGTCCACAGTTACCGTGCCAGTCAATACCTTAACACCCAACACATAACCTTCCAACCCGAGAACCCATTTTGATGATTACCAAGAGCGTTTAATTCCACTGTCTGTGCGCACAGCCTTTGGGGAACCAAACTGACCCAGTTTCTGTGCGAGTCCACATTTAGACCGACTCCGTGGGCTAAAATCATCTATCCTTGATCTCACCCTCATAAACAAACAACCAATATATATCATCCTTTGCTGTTTTCCTGTGCCTTGAATTAGTAGTGCTTTTAAACTACAAACATGTTTTTTTTTGTGTGTGTGTAGCTGGTAGCTGATTTATAATAAGTTATCTCAGAGTTATATACTAACCTAATCGTTCTCATCTGGTGGATCACAACCCTACAGTGGATTGCAGGTCTGTTCTTTAGGGCTGCACACTGCAGGGAAAAACAATTAAACAATAAAATGCATTTAATTGTGTAGTAATGCTTCTTTTAAAAGGGCATTAAGAGAGCTTCCAGTGTCGTTTGTTGTTGATGTCAAAGACAAAGCTACTGCAGTTAGCCCAGTCCAAACATAAACCATTTGACATCTTATAATCCTTGAAAATCATGAACAAAACTCTGCAAGGTTTAAAAAAAATAGTAGTTACTAGGTCTGTCCATCAACTTTTACATTTCAGTTGAATTAATTACGTGATAATACAATCAGTGAAGCAAACTGATTGGATTTTTTGCTTAGAAAAGGCACCAAATTAAGATATTCAGAGATATTATTATATAAAAACATTATCGTGGCGAATAAATAAAACATTGATTAGACATCAATAAAGTGGCTCTAGAGGTTTATTTTAAATTTTCCTATTTGTACACATTGCAGATAGACATCTTTAGGAGGTTTTAATGTTTTTCAGCATCTCACGCCACGAATGCCAAATTTTCAAAATGCATGAAACTGAAATTTAGAAGACTGAGAGTTTAGAGACGAGAAGACGTTAGAATTTATAAAACTGAGACATTTAAAAACCAGAATCCCATTGCTGCTTTTTTGGGCTGTGCAATAATTAATTTGACTGTTGGATTTAGAACTCTTTACCTGTTTAATATGGTTGAGATCTGGTTTTAAAAAGGTAAAATGTGTTCACTGATTGCTTAAAAAATGTCTATGACTACACCAATAATGTCAAAATAAAGTGTGCATTCCTAATCATTGTCTTATTTTTGCAAAAATCACCATTTACGGCAAAAATTACTTCCTCTATACCTATATATAAATACTGGGTTAGGGTTAGGGTCTTGCATTTTGAGTGCTGTGGTCTGTCTTTCCTCCTGAAAGTGCCAAATGACTGTATTCTCAAATACACTCCTGAAAGACATGGATCCGCGTTGGTAATTTGCTGCAAAAATGCTGCTTAACACAGCTAATGCAGAACTGATTTTTGAGAAGCTTTTAAGCCCATTACTTTCCACTTTCCACCAAACCATAGACAGATAGAAAATAGAAGCAGTGTCACTAGTGGTTTGGAGTTTTTCTAATCCTACTAATCCTTTCTGGATATCAGCATCAGCCATTTGAAAAAAAAGTATATCTGTCTGCTGATTTTAACCCTATATAGGGTTAGTGAAGCGTAATTGAGTTGTGAGTCATTTTCCTGCTGTATTGAATTGTTAAATTTAAATGTTTTAATACATGTCGTGACAACCAACCGTTTATCAGTTTTCCTCCCCCACTGCCAGGTAATATAGCTGAGTGTGTGTGTGTGTGTGTGTGTGTTCGCTCTCTGGCTTGTGCTTAAATAGAGGCACAGCCATGGCGGTGAGTGCAACCAGTGCTTAGCCTCTGCAGGGAGATGTCAGGCAGGGCAAGCCAGCTGAGTGCAAGCCCTGGATACGGTCAGAGACAGATGAAAATGTGTGTGTGTCTGTGTGTGAGGGGGTAGTGCAGCTCAATTTCCATTTTTTATTAACAATCCTGTTACCTCTGTCAGGGAGACGGATGGAGGGGAGCTGGTGGATCAATGTCACTCTCCCTCCAGCATGCCAAAGAGCCAGCACAAGCACACCATTAACTGCTTCCTGTCCTACCCCTGCTCTGTGCTCAGCCCACAAGGAAGGGCTATAAATACTGCTTATGTTACCTTTCTCAAGGTCTTATCAAAGGAGCTATAGTCTTTAACAGGCACTACAATGCGATTTATTGCCATTACACTGCAGGTAATTGATTGTTCTAGTGCTCGCTGTTAACTTAATTAGTGGTGTTTTCGAAGGCAAGCAGGACTATTGCTATTGCTCTTATGGGGGATTAGTGGTTTGTTCATGTCCCTAAATCTAAGTGTTAAACTTTGGTTCATAACTCATTCTGTTTGTGCTACAGACATTAATTTATGCCTTAAATCACGTGCCTTGTTGAGAAGAGGTGTGCTCTTACATTTGGCTTAGCAGTCTGGCTTAGAATTTTTACCTTGTGCATGAAAAAACAGGTGTAAAAATCCCATTACGTTTTATAGGCCATCTAGTGTTTTTCCAATAAGCAAACACCATAGCAGCAGCATAGTTCCACACTAATAATCAAGCAGAACACCCTAGCAATATACTGAATACTGTAGCAACTGTATAGCAACGTGCTAAAAACCACCCACAACACGTAATAGCATGTATTTCACGGTCAAACACTACTTAAGTAACAGTAAAAATCTAGTTTATTAACTTCTGGTGCAAAATCTGCGCAGTTGTTCTGTTTATTTTACTGTCATTTCTCATGCTCAACAGAAATTACTGCAGGAAGATGAACAGTTGGAGAAGTGTTCGGAAAAACCTCTCCTGATGGTTTTTGATTTGTGACTCACTCACGCCAACAAGAAGAGGACCCCTGGTAGTTAGTGGGGATAATTTCTCCCAGAGAGCCATTCACTCTGACGTCTCAAACTGTAACAGAGCACAAACCATGATGGATTTTGCATGCACAATGATGGCTTTAGATGTGTTTGCAAGAGGCTGTGTGTGCGCTTGGCTATGTCTCATGAGACTGCTACAGGAGTGCATCTGCTGATGAATACTGAGCTTGTCTATTCTAACTATTATTTTGGGGAAAGGTTTGGATCCCTTCCCTGCTGAAAAGACCAGCAGAATCACTGAATCGTGAGCATGAGATACTGCTGTGCTGATGTCAGTTCAGGCTTCATGGAGGGACCTGACGATCAATTCAACCCCCACAACTGTATGACCCAACTTGAGAGTTCTTATTTGCTAGCTGTAGCCTGACATGATTGCTGTCCCCACCAAGCTTCTTAACCAGCTTTTATGCTCTTAAAAATGTAAGTTTTTAATTGGCATCCATGGGACCTTTCAAAAGCGCAAAAGGTTCTTAATAGTTGAAAAGGGTTCTTTAGATTATTATAATGTTCTTCACACTCAAAAATGGTTCTTTTAAGAACTGTTCATTGAAATGTTCTTCTGTGGCACAAAATGGTTCTTCTATGGCGTCACTGTGAAACCTTTTGGAAACTTTATTTTTAAGAGTGTATGCTGGTTGACCACCTTTACCAGCCAATGTTTGCTGGTGAACAACATGATTATGTTGGTCCACAACCACCAAACCTGAATAAACCAACCAGGACCAGCATGGCACATGTCTAAGCTGGTCTTTTCAACTGGGCAAACCCCTGCTTCATTTCCTGTTGATGCACAGAACACTGTCGACCTTAGTCTGGGTGTACGCCATATTTGATATATTCTTATATTTTCAGCATATTTTGATCAATGTGTCTTTTCAAAAAAAATGCAGAGGACAAAAATCTCAGGAGAGCGAGGAACACCTTATTGTTAATATCTATCCCTCACAGCCTCACATCAAATTAAATATTAATCTACCCTGACTAAGGTATGAACAGTATGTGATTTTGCCTGTTTTACCATTTTCATTTGTTCTCTCTTAGTCTAGCTTTGTTTCCAGCCCACACACGTCTCCATTTGCCCTTGCAGCAGGGAAGGTTCAGCTCGCCCTCCCCCCAGAGAGCAGTTTTGCACTTGAGCTGACCGTTAAACATGCTTTGCTGGGTTGCTATAGTAGGGCTCAGCACAAAGGCACTGGTCCTGACCCCCGAACGGCTGTTAGCAGGGCTCTTGCGGTCTCTGGGAGAGAAAGAGAGGCGCCCACATTGAGTTTAAAGATTCTCAGGAAGCTGTCAGTGCTGACACATTTCTCCCTCTGCACTGCTGCACATATATGCAAATCTCAGCGCCTCAAAAAAAAAACAGAACCAGATCAGCCTCAATTTATTCCCCCCTTCTGTTTCTCTCTCCTCCTTTCTCTCATCCGCTTTCTTTTGCCACTGCTCTGCTAATGAAGATTTTCTTGCCCTGCCCTCCCCCTCACAGGAGAGAAGTGTAACGGAGAGCACAGCAGTGTTTGAGTGTGGGGGAGCGGTCATGTACTCAAGTGTTTCTCATTAATGAATGATAATGGAGCCATCATATCTCACGTAAAGAGCTCTGTGACTAATTGTGCTACACTGTTTGCTCAGAGAATCTGCCCGATCTCTTTTCCAGAGGCTTTAGTGAGTTACTGTCAACAACATATTTGTGAGATTTTCTCACCTGGATGTAGTTTTGACTCGTGGTGTGTTGCAGGATCGTCATAAAAAGAGACCGCTTTAATAAAATATACAGTGGTATCTGTAGCTTGTTAAAAAAAAAAGTCTACTGTGGTACGATCATGTTTTTGAACATTGTTGGTCTTTGTTGGTATGTGAATAAGATGGTAGTTTGGTAGTTTGTCAACAAGCTAGAGCTACCATTGTGTATAACATTGTAGGGTTGAAACATTACTCATGCCTAATTATAATCTTTTGACAAGAGTCTAAAGATTGGTACTATGGCAGTACCACATATATTGTGGACATGGTATCATGGTAATACCATGGTGTTCTTTGATACCTTGGAGTACCATGCAAAAACACCAGTATGTTTCTTGATATCACCTTAAAGGGGAGCATACATGTACGAGAACAACAACAAAGGGCCTAATGGTGTGTTCACACCAAACACGAAGCGAATATGCGCATCGCATCATTCACTCTAGATTTCTTTACTCGCGTGAAGAAAAACATAGCGCGATCAACCATGGTTGAGATAACTACATTTGCTGTTTTGTACCTGATGTGAAAGTCCCAAATACGATGAAAAGCCAAACGCTGTCGTGTCTGGGTTCACAGCAACATCCAGAGGAGGATGAGTAACGTTAGGCTATTGATGCTGCATTAATGTTTGTGTTACATTTTACTACTCTATATACACTGATATAACTATTATTTTTTATTATTGATAGCAGCATCTCTGTAGCCATGCTAATAAAATACAACTACCACTACAACTGATTTTAATTGTTTTCTATGCTCCAGACCTATATCATAACAGACGGCTACAATAATGCTCTCGTCCATTTTCTGATTCAACCGGACGTGTCAATAAGCTCTATTCGCGTCTTTGCATTGACTTTTAGCATCGACTTTTGTCGCTGCATGTTGCCAGGGGCTGGCGAAGAGGTCGCTAATGGGCGTTCTCACGTTGACAGCGAATCAGTTTTCTTACCGCTAAATACAAACATTTTGGAGGCAAAAGACTAAATATAATATAAATTGAATCTGTACATAAAAACAAACATGAATGATGACGGCAAGGATTAGCCTCTCCTCCATCTTTCCGTCACTGCTGAGGTGAAAGGAAAACGATCACATGAGCTCTGTCTTCTTTCCTATTGGCTGTCGCTCCCGAAAGTCGCTCTTCATTTGCATAAAGTTGAAGGATTCTGAACTTTGTCGCTTCACTTGACACGCCCAATCCGTCGCCAACGGCCGCTGTCGCCAGAAATCGCCAGCTTTCGATTGAAATGAATGGGATCGTGTTGTGTTGTCATTGCGTGTCGCTTTTATATGTAATCTACTCACGTGAATAATTACATTCGCATTTGGTGTGAACACACCATTAGACAGAACCTTTTGGCACTCCATACTTTACTTCGATGATTTTCATAGCTAGATAGATAGATAGATAGATATGCTTTGTGCATTATCTGGGTAGATTCTGCTTATAATGTCTACATTGCTTTAGGGATCAGAGTGAGTATGGCTGTGATTGAGAATGAGTAGTCAAGGCTCCAGCAGTAGCCCTGGATCTTTGCTTAGCCCCAGGCTCTTGCGCTGACAGAGAGGGGAGGTGATTAATTGCCTCGGAGGGAACAGTTGCAGGAATTATTAATGGCTGCAGGATTAATCTGTTTTCTCTGTTTGGCCCATTAATATGGGCGACCCTGATGGCTGGAAGATTTTTCTCTTGGTCTGGAGCTCCCTGGCAGCTCATAGGACTGAGTTGTGTCTTTCTTTTTATCAGTGTCTTTTCTTTGTCTTTCTCTGACAAAGTGTCTGCAATGTGTCTGGAAAATTCCCATCCTCAGCTGGCTGTTTCGGCTAACTCCAAACTCTGTGTGGCAGGTGGAATTGATTAATGTCACAGCATATTAGGCAAAGTGCTGTAAACACAGTGTGTCCCTGTTTCAACAGACCAAGCATTGCGATTCCTCTGTATACCTGTCCTCTGTGTTTGGGTTTGCATCTAAAATGGAAAAATGCAGTGAATTTTATGGAACATGTACTTCTCTCGGCTTTAACCCTCATACCCAGGCCTTAATGAATCTGTCACCTTAGACAGCTTTGCAGATGTTAAAATGATCATCTTCCACAATGTTCAACATGTTGCCTGACTCTTGCATGTTTGTTTGTTTTGTTTTTTTGTTTTTTTTATATTTTGGGATATTTTGATCATGGACAAACCCATTTTACTGTATTTAAGTACATTTAGCAGAAAGTTCTTAAGAATTCTGGCTGCCTTCATTCATAAAATTCTACTCATTGCTCGCCTCTTGAATGTTTGTTTGGTAGGTAATTTGGACAATGTATTCACACCCTTTTTTCTTTTCTTTTTTAACCAATAAAAGTGTTGCACTCTAAACCTTCTTCCAACAGATTTAAATCACACTTTCCATGTGGATCTATTCATACCTTTCATTTTTGTCCAATCCTGCAGCAAGGGAAGAAGTAGTTCTGTAAATTCTATACAAGTAAACCAGCTGAGAGTCTCTCTTTCTTTCCAGGAGCCTTGAGTGCATTGAATTTACTGCACTGTGGGAGCTGTAAGTGTCTGTGAGCATTCATGACATGCTCTAATCATTAAGGTACTTAGAGTTAGGTTGGAAAAATGAGCTGGATTTCCCCTGACGGTGATGTGATTCTCCCTTGACTCTGCTCTGCGTTATCCATGATTGAGACCTTCAGAGTTTGTCAGATCCGGAATTGAAAAGTGATTTGTTTTCTTAGACTTTGACTTGGCACAATATCACATATAGAGCACCAAAATAAAACCTGTCTTTCTTTATTACATTATTACTTCTAGTCATTTATTCAAGCTCAACTTAACTCACTAACATGGATAATACCTCTAGAGCTTGATCACAATGCTCCAGCTGTCTGTGTTTATTACCCCTACTGAGTGCATGTGTTGATGTCCCTCCACCCACTCTTCACTGCCCATGGCTACAAGACAAACAGCCTTTTCAGGAACAGATATGATTGAATACAACAAAAACTAGAGAATGTTTTCCCCTGTACTGTTCCTTTGGGGATCGCCAACAATGAAATCCATCTTGAACATTTGTAATACCATTGGACTTCTGGCACATGAGGTCTTCTGTGGACACCTAATGCCGAGTTCACACTGCACGATTTTAGCCCGATTTTTCACTCGCCAACAGGTTTTGCGAAATCGCCGACAAATGCCTGAAATCGGAGGCAAATCGGTGCTCATTCACGTGAGTGACAATCACGCAGTGTGAATTATCAAAGACGTGATCTGAGGGAATCGACGCCCGCAAAATATTTGGCATGCTAAATATCTGGAGCTGTCGGCGATTCACAATCACGCTGTGTGCAATGATTTCTGACTGAAAACTACATCGGCGATGACCTACAGCCAATGAGAAACCAAGATACAGGGCAGAGGGAGTTAGAGGGAGTTATAGACCAGAATATCAGTATTTTAATAGATATATGAAAAATTATATCATACAGAAACAAGCACAAACATTTGCTTGACCAGCCACAACATCAGCATAACAGTTACTGCAAAATTATTTACCTCCAACTCTCTTTCCAGAACACCCAATCCCTGTTCCCTGCATCTCCCTCCTGCATAATCTGTTTTTCTTTTTCTCCTTGTAGCTGGAAATCAGATCACAGACAATTTGCGGGCAATATATATATATTATAATTCCAGTCTTGCTCGAGAACTCCGGTCTGATGCACGCGGGTTCTCGCATTATTTCCTTATCACTTCTCACGTGTGTTTTGTTGTGAAACGTAGTTTGCGGACCGGACAGTGCTGTCTGTGATTCTTCCTATTGTAAAGTCATGCAGTGTGTAACCTCCTGTCGCCGATCCATCGTGCAATGTGAACACAGCAGCGACCGACTGCTACCTCAGATAGTCATGCAGTGTGAAAACCACGGTGACCCGACGGCTAGGAAAATCGTGCAGTATGAACTCGGCATAAGTGAAACACCATTAAATGTAATCAAGGCTTTAATGAGATTAAAGAGGTATAACCGTTTACCAGAAAATGAAAATTCTGCATTGTCTAGAAAATTATGGGCCATCCAGTAATTACAACCTTAATACAATCAGCTAACTGATATTTCATGTGGTCTGGAGAAATTATAAAGTTTCATCAACATATTAGTAAAAGCTAATGTCATGTTTCCTTGTAATATTACCTCTGGGAACAACAAAGGGCCAGAGACAGAGCCTTGTTGCACTTCATACTTGCATGCTTACATGACTATTAGGGTGTAACAATTTACATTTCAGTCTTTTTTCTCTCACAAACCTAATATATTTAAATAATAATTAAGGATATAGTGCACAAGTTGTACAGACCACTTTTATGTTTGTTTAGTGACTGCTCAATTTCTACTTTTGTTGTATGGAAAAGAAAAAATTACATTGGACATTCTACTCAGTTTTTTGAGCAACATGGAGAAGATTATTTTTATTTTCAGGTCTGTTGTTTTACATTCCAGTGGAGTCATTACAATTTACTTGCAAAAAATAATATATATTTTTAAATCTCCAACAAGCAGTAGCAGTTCTTTGAATGAGACCAGTGGGGTTCTGTGTAAGAGTATTTTTCCTAGACTATATATAGTCCTGTAAGATGGGAAGATTGCATAAGTTCTGGAGTTCAGTCCTTGATCTGAGTGTAGGCAGCTGGAGAAAAGCCAGGTGTGTTAGATGATGGAGTTCCAGCAATGCTCCGGACACACTGCACCTATTATTGGGCTGGCTCCCTTGCTGCAGTATGGGTAATAAACTGCTTCACAGCAGCCTCCAACCAGAGCAATCAATGGGAAATTATCTTGCTAGATCGATGTCTGGGCTCTTAAAAGTTGCCTCACCAGCCAATGCAGAATGATGGGACTCAGTAGCTCAACGCAACCAGAAGTGCATCTACTGTTGAAATGCGTTTGTGCTGTGACATGGCTGTAATATAATGTATATATCTCTTAAAGTTTTGATTAAAAATTATCCCGGAAAAATCTTGACTGATTTTAAATATGCTTTTATTGCTCAGTATATGTTTAAAAAGTGTGTTTTATAAAATATAAAGAACTCTTTCTCTTCGTTGTTGACCTGATCTGATCTGATCTGTTCATTTATGTCTTGGCAGTGTGAAATTCTCTTCTTACTGCGTTGTGACATCTTGCTTTGAAATAGCAGATACATGTTCTGAAAGATTGTTTACAGGTTTTTGCTTCCCTAGAGTCAAACAAAAAGACAACAACTAATAAGCTGGCTTTAGTGTATGTCGTGTTACGTGACTCAAATTTTGGTCAGGTAACAGCTATCATCAGTATGAGCTGTTTGAAGTGAGTCAGATTTTGCAGTCAGAGGTTGACAGATGCTACCGCTGTACATCTTGCTCTGAATGCTGCCATTATAATCTGAAAAAGTGGCCAGCTAAGATCAAGGGTGGAATTGAAAGTCTTTGATTTCCCACAGAATAGAGATGCTGATGCCAGCCAGATCAGCATCATCTTCTTTCCTATCGATTGAGTGGCTCCAGTTTCAGAAGTGAAGACTGCTCAGGAGCCTTGTGCAGGCAGCTCTTAGCCACAGTAATACAGCATTAGGCATCACAAAATCTCACCCCTGAAGGATCTGACCGAACAACTGACCCTAGCCCACAGATCATACGGATCATATTTGCTTGAGACTTGCCCTAGTAAAAAATTCATTTATTTAAAATACATTTATTTCATACTAAATATAGTTACAATTTATTAACATATTTACTGACATATCGCTCGAGACTTACTGATATAAAAATTTTAATTAAACTTTATTTGGAGTACTACTTTTATTTCTTAAAAGTAGTATTTCTTAATATTAAGCCTAAAATGTGTTTTAATGTCACTGCTGATGAGGATTGTATGATCTTTGAATAATATCAATGTCTTTAAATGCAAAATATTTAAAGTGTGTCTAAAGTATACTTACAATAGTTCCATTTTAGCACATACTTCAGTATATCTTTAGTTGGACTTCCGCACAATTAAAGTGCATTGAGTACAAAATTAGTTGTACAAATTTGAGCAGACTTTAAGTAATTACACAAATATGTAATAAGTAACTTTATTAATTACACAAATATGTAAATGTGTAGTATATTTAGCATGAAATAAATGTATTTCAAATACATTTTAGTATATTTAGGATAACTAAAGAAGATATTGTTTTACTGTAAAAAATTTAGAATAATTAAATGTTTAATGGCATTTTTGGATGCAGGTACACTTTCACTTAATTTGAGAATAAAATTGCTTCCTTCTCATCTCATCAGTTATTATATGGTAAAAGTTATTTATCGAAGCTCAACAAATATGACATACCATTTATGAGTGAAAAACTGCTACAGCATCAATAAAACATCTTTATTACATATTTATTTCCTTACAAGATTAACAGAATGCATTAGAACTGCATTTGGAGAGAAAAGACATTTGGACAGATTAAAAATTCGAAAAAATAAATAAATAAGAGATTAGACATGATGGAATATTTTAACCTATTGACATACCTACAGATGGCACTACCGTACATTGTACAACAGTGCAACTTTTTACTGTATTTTCAGTAACAAATTACATGAATTATGTTGCACATCATTCTAGGAAGAAAATTATAGCTCTCAGAGCTGTTTTCTAAATGCTAGTTGGTTGTGAATCAGTATTCCCAGAATTTCTTGCTCTTCTCGTGCAACAGATGGGCTATTCTGTGAACACATCATCTAGATTTAAACCTGTCCCTGAGTAATCATGTGTTAGTGTGACATTTACAGCACTGCAATCCCTCTATGTATGATGAGAAAGTGTGAAAAAGGTGTTGGAAGTGTGAATGTGTGTGTAAACAGATTCATAAATTCTCTCTTCCTGCAGGGCAGCTTTTCGTTGTTTGACAGGGAGCTTTGAAAAGGTCACTGGGACTTGAATCACCATTAACCTCACCCCTCCTCATTCTCTCACACAGGGAAACTGGAGAGCCAGAGCCACCAAAGTGCCAAGAAGTGTTTAATGCAGCCAGCGTGACCTGAACAAAGCCACGGCGGCAAAGAGACGAGGAACAGAGAGTCCCTGTGGAAGCCTCACGTTGGCCATGTCATGCTACAGCGGGAATCACCATGTCATATATGAGATGTGTGGGACTAGTGGTGACATCAGTAGCACGGCAAATGCACAATCATTCCCTGATTAAATGTTATTGCTTTTTCTGCAATAAAAGGCTGAAGACTACTTGTGTATTGGTTCTTTAGTACATTTCAGTTAGAAAGCATTTTAAAATATAATTTATTTGTTATAATTTAGTCTTTTGGGTTATTTTGCGTATAATACTGCTGTATAATTAACCAGCTCCCTTTTAATCTCAATTGGATTTCCAGCTCATGAACCTGAACCGGTTGGCTGAGCATGGAATTTTCTGCTTACTAAAGAGGCAGTTGTGCTGGAGAGCTCATGTTGGAGCTGCTCTTGTTATTTGGGCCACAATGGCTGTCAAAGCCAGAGCCTCTCAGGTTTTGGGCCTGCTGCTCTCAAAGTGATTGAGTGGCCTCTTTGTGACACAAGCATCTCTGCACCAGAAAGAGCAAATGACTGGCTCCATTAACGGTAGATTGCACGATGGGAACTGCATTAAAGTACCCTGCCGTGTATTGAGCATGCATTTTCCTCTTCTTGTGCAAAACGGGGCATCGGTCTTTCTACGTATTTCAACACGGGTAAATACATCAGCATGATAAATGATCAGCTAGCATCTGCAGTCTGTTGAATATATAGACTTTTCTGGGATTGCTTCGTTTTTATTTTGGTTCATTTGTTATGTGTGAATCTTTCTTGGTAAATCTCACAGATATTAATTAAAATAAGTCAATTCCCACCAAATTCCCATTCCTGCCATGTGAAAAAAATGATCATTATCATTAATGTAATATAATAATGAAAAATCTATCCATCCATCTATATATCTATCCATCTATCTTCCACAGAAAATCATGTAAGTAAAGTATGGAGTGCCAAAAAGTTCTGTATTAGGCCCTTTGTTGTTGTTCTTGTACATGCACCCCTTTAAGATGATATTAAGAAACATGCTGGTGTTTTTGCATGGTTCTCCAAGGTATCAAAAAACACATGGTATTACTATGATAGATTGAAATGCAGATTTATTTATTATATTTTATATTTCTCGGTAGTCTACTAATGATTGAGAGAGGAAATGTACTTGATTGTCAAGAAAATACTGTCACAGTGTACAAATAGGCATAATTGTTACTAATGCAGAATATATTTCATTTTATTTTTTAACTGAAATGTGACCTTACTTGAAGGTTTTCATAAGAGCCACCCTTTTACAACGTCTGTCACTTTGCTTCTTTTTTTCCATCATATTGTAATGTGCAATTAATTTTCCAAAATACAAATACTGTTTGAGTTTAAGATTAAACCTTTTGAAAACCCTCCCTTGCCTAAAGCCAGAGAGCAGCTAATCAAACTCGTCATCTTAACCAGCTATGGGGTACTGGGCACTCCTTTGTGCCAAAGTACAAAAGACGTTTTCTGAGTGCTGAAGAGCTTCCAAAATTCAGTTTCACAGAGCCGTTGTCGGCGGCGTGATCTTGGGTGGGCTTCGATGCATGGCCGATGCGTGGGATTTATAAATGAAAAATCTATACCAATAAAACAACAGTATTATGAAGTATTGAAACAAATTCCCTGCATTTGTTTAAACAAACAGTATGAGCTATTAAAAGCATGATTCAAGTGCGAAGGAGCTAATTATCTTATGAAAAGCTTATGTTTTTGCATTTGAATGAGGGGGCATTTTTAAAGAGGCTTAGGTTGTAGAAGGAATGTCAGCAGCAGGTCTTCCTGTTCTCAGTCAGCACTTTCCTTGCAGGCATTTCCTTCTCTTACCACTGTTTGACAGGCCTCACTCTGTTAACCCCGAATAAAAGAAAGTGCAAATGAGCATACCTGTGGCTACAGACACGACGCTGCCACCCAGGCACCCAGAAATAGAGTGAAAAATTTCTCCCCATGGCTGAGTTTATGATGAAACCTGGAGCTGCTGGTCTGTTATCAGCCAGTTGGAAACTATAGCATTGTTTAGAGGAGCTTTCCAGTGTTCACTGAGCTGTGGAAATAGTGAACGAGTAATAGCCTACCTGCACATCAACAAATAGCATTTTTACATTATAAAGAAATCTTTGAGTGTTAAAGATGCATGGAATGTAGGTGTTTATTTGCTATATTTAACACGTAAACTGATACGCATGGGTTTTTGTCAGTCTACTGCACAGTAGCAAAATGAGTTAAGTGCTAGATGTATGCCCTTTGTGTCTATAGAAATGATCATTCCTCTCAATCATGTCAAAAGCAAGGCTGTCAGTCATCAACTGAAAAGCAAAAAAATTACAGATAAATCACTCACCAGCAATGTTACTGTACTACCAAATGTGTTTGATCATTTAACTCCTCCTCTTTTAAAGGAACTGTTCATCCAAAATGTAAATTCGGGCATAACTATTTCAGCCTCAAATCAGTTCAAATTTGTACAATTTTTTTTCCCACTCTGAAAAACGATATGTAGCAGAATGTTCATGCTGCTCATTTCCTATGAAACATAAACATAATTGGCAACCCGATCCCACGGCAATTCATCCATATTTTACAAAGTGGCTAATTCGTATGAATTCGTACAACGTCACTCATACGAATTCGTATGTTTTTTGCTAAATCGTATGTATTTTACACGTTCCCCAATTCGTATGAATTTGTACGAAAAACCTACCCGTCACTGGGGTCTAGACAAATTGTACAAAATCGAACAAGTGAGGTCATACGAATTCATATGAATTAGCCACCTCATAGAATACGTATGAATTGGTCGAGAGATAGCGATGTAATTCCACATGCAAATGAGGTTTTAGAGCTACAATAGAGGGGAAGATTTTCAGTGAATCTCTGGCAATAGAGTTTACGTAAATGTTTTCAGGTTTTTATGTTCAAACGTCAGCCAGGATAACTAGATTGTGAACAAAAACTGAAACCAAATAAGTAAATACAAATATTTAATGCATTTATTTTTTCATTAAGTTGCAAAGGAAACATTTCTTAAAATTTCTTATTTTTAAAAATGATTATCGACTATAGACATTAAAAAAGATTAAAATGAAAATATGCAATAGTATCTCAATACTAAAATAACACTGATTTGATCATTTATTATAATGGTATGATCAAACTTATTTTTATCACCCATACACTCTAAAAAATGCTGGGTTGAATACAACCCAGTGCTGGGTAAAAAAAGGACAAACCCAGCAATTGGGTTGTTTTGACCCAGTGGTTTGGTTACTACCCAGAAGGTTGGGTTAACATTTAACCCCACGCTGGTCAAAACAACCCAATTCTGGGTTTGTCCATATTTTACCCAGCACTGGGTTGTATTTAACCCAGCATTTTTAAGAGTGTAATTAAGCAGACTAATTAATTTCTTAAAGTGACCCTAAAAGACATTCTGTTTTACAGTTATTAAAATGTAATCTTAGAATAGTTGATGACAACTGTTATTATCTATTTTTATCCATTAGACTGTTTCAACTCAGATAAACAGACATAGACTGCTCATAATTGGTTATGAATATGACGAAGAGTTGCTGATTACAACTCTGAATTAATGTTTTGTCATTCATTACCATATGAAGATACACAAGTGTTACTAATGACGCCCTGGTTGATAATGCAATCACTGAAATACTTAATTAATTGTCAGGCAAGTCAAGTCACCTTTATTTATATAGCGCTTTTAACAATACAGATTGTGACAAAGCAACTGAACAGCATTAATTAGGAAAATAGTGTCAATAATGCAAAATGACAATAGTAAACACTCATTTTTCAGTTAAAGACAGTTAATCATTGAATTCAGTGATGTCAACATCCAGCTCAGCTCAGTTTAAATAGTCTCTGTGCAATCAAGTCAGTGATATCGCTGGAAATGAAGTGTCCCCCACTAAGCAAGCCAGAGGCGACAGCGGCAAGGAACCTAAACTCCATCGGTGACAGAATGGAGGAAAAACCTTGGGAGAAACCAGTCTCAGTCTGGGGGCCAGTTCTCCTCTGACCAGACCCTGACCAGCAGTACGGAAAAATCATATAAGACTTAATAAAACAGACGATGAATAATATTAACAGCAATTATTATATGATGCAATCAAACTTATAGCAAAATGTGGTAGTTCTGTATGTTGTTTCAGGTTGGCATCATCTTATGTCCTCTGAGGGGGTGCATCATCTCTTCTCAGGTGTTCTGGATCCAGACTGAAGCTTGTGTAAATCCTAGTTACCACGGAATGTTAATCCCGTGGCAAAAAACAGAGAAACAAATAGACATAATTAGTGTAGTTGCTGTTCCAACCAAGCAAAAATTATTTGTTTAACCCAAACTAATGAATAATAATGTGCATTTGATTAGATATAACTGCAGTAAAAGATTATGACTGCAGTAAAAGATTATGAGATGCATTATTTGAATGCTTGGCCAAAGAGATGTGTCTTTAATCTAGATTTAAACAGAGAGAGTGTGTCTGAACCCCGAACGTTATCAGGAAGGCTATTCCAGAGTTTGGGAGCCAAATGCGAAAAAGCTCTACCTCCTTTAGTGGACTTTGCTATCCTAGGTACTACCAAAAGTCTAGAGTTTTGCGACCTTATGGAGCGTGATGGATTGTACCGTGGTAGAAGACTAGTTAGGTACGCAGGAGCTAACCCAAACACCATTAAGGCTTGATAGGCAGTAATAATATTTTGTAACTGATACGGAACTTGATAGGTAGCCAGTGCAGAGACTGTAAAATTGGGGTAATATGATCATATTTTCTTGACCTGGTAAGGACTCTAGCCGCTGCATTTTGGACTATCTGTAGCTTGTTTATTGAAGATGCAGGACAACCACCTAGCAGTGCATTACAATAGTCCAGTCTAGAGGTCATGAATGCATGACCTAGCTTTGCGGCATCAGAACCAGGTATCATGTTTCGTAACTTGGCATTGTTTCTAAGATGGAAGAATGCTGTTTTTGTAACATTGGAAATATGATTTTCAAAAGAAAAGTTGCTGTCTTATATAACACCCAGATTTTTGACTGTATAGGAAGTAACCGTGCATCCGTCTAGTTGCAAATTGTAATCCCCGAGATTCGGCGTACTGTCCTTTGGTTGCCAATAATACTATCTCTTGTCTTATCCGAATTTAATAGGAGAAAATTATTTGTCATCCATTCTTTTACATTTTTAACACACTCTGTTAGCTTATATAATTTTCATCTGGTCTTGTTGAGATATATAGTTTAGTATCACCAGCATAACAGTGGAAACTAATCCTGTACTTTCTAAAAATATTACTAAGGGGCAACATGTATATCGAAAATAGAAGAGGACCTAGGACAGATACTTTTGGCACTCCATATTTTACTGTTGATAATTGAGATGACTCCCCATTTAATTGAACAAGGTGGTAGCGATCGGACAGGTAGGATCTAAACCATCTTAAAGCCTGCCCTTGGATACCTGTATAGTTTTGTAATCGATCTATGAGTATGTCATGATCTATAGTATCGGATGCAGCACTAAGATCAAGTAAACTAGCAATGAGATGCAGCCTTGGTCTGACGCAAGATGCAAGTCATTTGTAATTTTAACAAGTGCAGTTTCTGTGCTATGGTGGGGCCTGAAACCTGACTGAAATTTTTCATAGAGATCATTTTTTTTGCAGGAGGGAGCACAATTGAGCAGACACAACTTTTCTAAAATTTTAGACATAAAAGGAAGATTTGAGATGGTTCTGTAATTTGCCAGTTCACTAGGATTTAGTTGTGGTTTCTTAATAAGAGGCTTGATAACCGCCAGCTTGAATGGTTTTGGCACGTGACTCAAAGATAAAGACGAGTTAATAATTTTGAGAAGCGGTTCTTCTGCTACAGGTAACAACTCTTTCAGTAATTTAGTGGGTACAGGATCTAACAGGCATGTTGTTGGTTTAGATGCAGTGATAAGTTTATTTAGCTCTTCCTGTCCTATAGCTGTACAGCACTGCAGTTTATCTTTTGGTGCGATGAATGAAGCTGAAGTATTATATGTTGTAGAATCTAAATTTGTTATTGTATTTCTGATGTTTTCTATTTTATCAGTGAAGAAATTCATGAAGTCATTACTATTAAACTGTGAGGAATATTTAGATCGGTGGGCGTCTGTTATTTGTTAATCTAGCCACTGTGCTAAATGAAAACCTAGGATTGTTTTGGTTATTTTCTATGAGTTTGTGGATATGCTCGGCCCTGGCAGCTTTTAGAGCCTGTCTATAGCTGTACATACTGTTTTTCCACGCAATTCTAAAAACTTCCAAGTTAGTTTTTCTCCATTTGCGCTCAAGACTACAAGTTTTTTTCTTGAAAGAATGGGTATTACTGTTGTACCATGGCGCAGTAAGTTTTTCTCTAACCTTTTTCAGTTTGATGGGGGCAATAGCTTCTAATGTATTAGAGAAGATATTGCCCATTTTGCTAGTTATTTCGTCTAGTTCATGTGTACTTCTTGGTACACAGAGCAGTTGAGATAAATCAGGCAGGTTATTTGTGAATCTGTCTTTGGTGGCTGGAACAATAGTTCTGCCCGGAC
Source organism: Sinocyclocheilus anophthalmus (assembly GCA_018155175.1). NCBI lineage: Eukaryota > Metazoa > Chordata > Actinopteri > Cypriniformes > Cyprinidae > Sinocyclocheilus > Sinocyclocheilus anophthalmus. The sequence continues at coordinate 17,636 of JADLZN010005733.1, read as the reverse complement.
GATAACGCGGAGCCATATAGTTAATATTAGTAATACGCAGCATGCACGATACAAGGAAATGGTCAGTAACATCATCGCTTTGAGGTACGATATCTATATCTGTAAGATCAATTCCATGCGGTATAATTAAATCTAGCGTATAATTAAAACAAAGAGTGGGCCCGGTGAAATTTTTGCTTGACTCCAAAAGAGTTTATTAGTTCAGTAAATGCAAGTCCTAGTGCATCATTTGTATTATCAACTTGAATGTTAAAATCTCTGACAATTAGTGCTTTAACCAATAGGTTTGAGAGGAAATCTGCTAATTCTTTTAGGAATCTGTATACGGCCCTGGTGGTCTATACACAGTAGCCAGAGCAAGAGATACGATAGATTTCTTTTGCATATCTGACAGTGTAACATTAAGCATTAGTATTTCGAATGAGTTAAACCTGTATCCTGTCTTCTGAGTAACATTGAGAATATCACTATATATTGTTGCAACACCGCCACCACGACCAGTCTGACGGGGCTCATGCTTATAACAGTAGCCTGGTGGAGTAGACGCATTTAGACCAATATAATCATTAGGTTTTAGCCAGTTTTCATTATCAAGCCGAGTACTCCAAACGACTTTTTTTAATATTTTGTTTTTTTTTTTTTTACTGTGATCATGTCATTTACAATAACTGCTTTGGGTGATAGTGATCTAATGTTTAGGAGCCCAAACTTTAAAAATGTTTTTTGTTCATTTATTTTAAATTGTTCTGGTTTAATCACGATCAGATTTTTTCTAGATCCTGCATTAAATTTATATTTTGACCTCACTATTTGGGGAACAGACAGTCTTTATAGATTGGACAGCACAAGTACTTCTATCATTTAAGCGGGTAGAACACAAGTCATCAGGGCAGTTATTTGAGATTTGACTTACTAGTCACATGGAGCGCAGCGTCCTGGAGATGTTGTCCGACATGAGCTCCTCCCCGACTCTGCTGGGATGCAGACCATCAGCGCGAAACAGCCTAGGACGCTCCCAGAAAAGATTCCAGTTATTAACAAAGAGCAGTTTCTGTTCTTTACACCATGACAATAACCATTCATTTAAAGCAAAAAGCCTACTGAACTTTGTAAATGAATTGCAAAAACATAAATTAAACCAACATTAAACTACTTGAAAATATTTCACAAATTGTGTTTATACCTTTGCTTCTAATTGAAATGAGGCTGAAATTGTACAAACAGCTTGCCATTTCATATTAAAGACATATAAAGAGTTACCATGTTAAAAAACAGGATCTGGAGATTAGAGGAAAATAAGTTAAGGCAGAAAGGACAGCACGTTTCTGAATGCATTTGAAACGCTTTGGACTCACAACACATTCAAACACGTGGGAAGTTTCCGAGAGAATGCCTGGCAGCGGTGGAATGGAACGACGATCCAGTCTCCGCGTCTTATCACGCACTGCGCGCCTAGGGTTCAATCCATGCGGATCATTCTCCTGGATTTCATGGCGCTTCCTCCTCCTGCCCTTTAGTTACATTGTATCTCCCTTACTGAAAGGAGCTAGGGATCTAGGACTCAACTCAAGGGAGGAAAAAAAATGAATGAATACGTGAAAATGGACGTGCCGAGATGTTGGATTTATCGTCCTGGAGTTTAAGAAAGACGTATTTGAAGAACCCTTTGAGATTTAGATCCTGCGATGCCAGTTTCAAGGCAGTGTTTCCATTTCTGAACGGGATCTTTAGGAGTGTGATGGCTGCTGGCCTTCCCTATCTCTAGTTGCTGGATGAGTTGGAAAGTGCACTGCTTTGGGAGCATTTTGGGAATTCCGTACGCAAATCCAGAGGCATTTCCACCTTTCTCTATGGAATGTACATAAGTATTCTCTGGATAGGGGTTGCGTGTTGGGTAAGTGCGATTGGATTATGCCTTTCTTTTGTGTGTGTGGTGTGTGTGGTGTGTGTGTGTGTGTGTGTGTGTGTGTGTGTGTGTGTGTGTGTGTGTGAGAGAAGAGAGAGAGAGAGAGAGAGTAGGGGGTGGTGTTTTATTGGTGCAGATGGAGACTGGAGGTGCTTTCGCCCGTTAGCTTAGCTCGGTTGTCATGGCTCACACATGCTTTGACCATCTTAGCGACTCATTTCCTTAAGAGCAACGCGCGTTAGGTGCGGCGACTCGAACAACGAGTCCCAGTTTACTCGATTACACCAGTAATATTCATTTTCCCCCTCGCGGAGTAAGCAAACACACGGTTTATGGAGTCAATAAACACTCCGACTGTGTTTAAAACAGCACTGGTTTGTTCATGCTGGAGTTGCAGTTCTCTGTGGAAGAGCTCGAGTCTGTTATGAATGTCAAAGAATGTGTGAGTATCAGCAGATTCATAGCGAATCACTGCTTTCAACGACATAACTCGCTCTAGGACTCCATATAATACAGCCTTCAGCAGCCCCTGTACACTAACAAAAGGTAATGGTGGAGAATACCATGTTTTTGAACAAGGATTATAGTGTTCTTTACCTTAGAGTACTTGAAATGTAAATAATGTATGTCAAAGTATTAACATTTGATACTATCTTTATAACTTATCTAATCTGCTTGCTTGATTTCCCCCCTGGTTCAGAATAATTGTATGAAGCAATAATTCTGCTAGTTTTATCACTGTGTTGATTGAGCAGAGGCCAAATGTGTTTGCTTTATGATGGGGATTATAAGCTCTGTGGCTAATCTTCACTGCCTTACACTCATCCTTGTCAGAAACCTGCTCATCACCTTTAAACTGCTGCCTGTCACGATAACAACTTTTTGTTGTGCGATATATTGCCCCAGAAATAATTGCGATAAGCGATATTATTGTCATTTTAAAAACCATTTTATGCCACTGAATACATAGTCATAATAATGCAAGAAGGCCTGCACACTTCCAAATGACAACACACTTTTCATTTTAAGAATATTTAGATCATGGAAATGAAGTATCAAAATATTAGATACCTTCAAAAAACCTGAATAAATATGAAGTAAACATTTTTTCTAACAAAAAGTGCAAAGTAACGAGTAGAAAAAAAAGAAAAATGCACAAAGAATTTGTATGGAGATTTTTCCATCTACAGATTTTTCCCGGACCTTCTTTTCTCTGTAAATGAAGGGTGCACACTATTGCTGAAAAACACAATCACTACTTAGCAGTCAGATGTCTGTATGCATAAAGGCACAGATACCTAAACAAGACCATATCTGCAGATGAAACTTTTTTTGTAGAAGCATTTTTTAAATTTGAACTAGCACCTCATGACAACACCACGTTATGTTCGAGAAGCTGCAAAAGACACACAAGTGGAAAGTACAAAACATGGTGACATAAATTTTTAAGTAAATATAATGAGCGATATATTGCGTCACCAAAAATGATTGAGGTCATGTACATATATTGCGATATATTGATTATTGCGACAGGCCTACTTGCGTTAGCTACTTGTGAATGGATACTATCTCAAAACCTAACTTTAGTTATCTTTAAGGTAAATTCAAAATGATTTGTCGCTGCAGGCTAATGGGAAATACATTTCAGTGTCACCATACAGTGTTGGGAATTGGACATTTTGAAACATTTGTATTGATGGTTTTAGGTGTACCATATTACAGGGTTTCTTCGGGAATTAAAAAGGTATTAAAAGTCTTAATTTGCCTTTCCTGAAATTAAGATGTCAAAAGGTCTTAAATCAGGGCAGAAACTCTTAAATTCGTAAAGTAATGGCTTTAAAAGTTAGATGCACTGCAAAAAAATGTAAAGTATTTTTTTCCTAATACAAATATCAAAACAAAACATATTGAACATGCAAGGTCTCGTTTTCTGAGAAACTGAACAAATTTAGTGTGAATTAAGTTGACATTGGCAGATGCTTGCTCTTTTTTTTTAATCATAAACTCACTTAATTTTCAAATTCTCATAAAACAAGACTTCTTATCTTATATCATTTTGTTTTTCCAAGTAAATGCGTCCATTTCGAAATCTTTAGACATTTGCAAATGAAAACAAGACCAAAATTATGATGAAGAACATATCTATTTTCCAGTGTGATTAAAAATAAATGATGGATATCTGCTGGATGGTGTATTTTCAAACCTCGAAGCATTGCTAATACAAGACATTTACTTACTTGTTTAGAGATCATATTGACTTGCTGTGTTCAATCAAATTATTTCCTTAAATTTTCTTTACTTGGTCTTAAAAAAGGTTTTAAATGTAAGTCTCTTCATGAAACCCTGATATTACCACTATGGTATTCTTTGACGTACCTTGGCCATGTAAATACATTGGAATGTTAATAAGATCTTGGTTTATTCAGTTCCATGGTTCCTAGTGCAACTATTGTGCACTATTGAGTGTGTGTGAATGCAACTGAAATGCATTTGCTCTATTGTATCTATTTAAGGAATCAGCACAGATATCAAATATCATCAAGTGAAGACCTATTTAGAAAGCAGAAAATCATCGTATATAGCATATGGAAAAGAATCAGCTTTGAAAAGAAAACCCAGAGTTCATTTGTTATTTGAAAGAAATGTAATGAAGCGTTGGTGCAGATACATGCTGACATATGTTGAAGATGTTTCAGAAATCATTTAATGAGTCTGAACTTGACTTTCATATATAGTATTTTGTTTACAGTTTCCTCCTTTGGTGACAGATTATGTTATACAGTGTAGCACATTGATATAGGTTGATGATATTGGCCACACATCATCTGCCTTTACGTTGCAGTACTCTGATATTATTGTACAAAAGTGTTATAGATGGTATGGTGCTCAAAGGAACTTCATTCCATGACACCATGTCCAAAAAACATTGCAATATTTTCGTAAGGGTATCTTGACACCAAACACGCAAATATGTGAACTTTCGTGATTTGCTTTTATCAGTAATAATGTTGTAGAGTACTTGTGTGGTGATGAGTTGGCAGTCAGCCGGAGGGCGAATCTATTACCTGTGTCTCAGACAGTTTTATTTTTTTCTCTCTCTCTCTCTTTTTTGCTGTTTAGTGTCTGGAGAGTTGAGATTTGTCTGCAGACCAGAGCTAGATGTTTTCTGTCTATACTTTACACTTTAAAAAGCCTTTGCTCCGCTTTTAGTTCATATATCGTAGTGCTCCTACCACAAACAAGCTTTGATATTGAAAGTTCTCTGATCCTGTGTTAGGATAGTCCAGAGAAATCAATAGGTCTGAGCCGATGGGAGCGTACAGCTGGAAGAGAGATATTGCTGTAGCTCTCTAATGTTTGTGAATGCTTGGAAAGATCCATACACTCATTATGAATTTACTGTTGTGTCACCACTCAAGCTATGCACATCATTTAGTTCAGCATTCAATCTTTATTGCCGTTACAACAAGTGGTCTGTTATGCATTTTTGTTAGATTGTGCCTTTAAGTTATCTTTCTAATGCAGATGAACGTTATTCTCTGTCTGTTTTTTTTGTGACATCAATAGGGATGACGGTTCTAATTATATTTTATATTTTATCGGCCATATAAAATTAGCCAACATTGTGATGATTTTAATGTACTTTTATTTGGCATTAAGTTTCCTAAAGACAGCTTGTCATTAATATGAGTTTGTGTTTTAATATCTTATGTTAGTGGAACTTGATTCTTTCTAGAATCAGTTCCAATGAACTTTTATAAGAAATCTGTTCTAAACACTAATTCAACATTTTATTAGTGTTATCTTTCAGAAATGTATTAAAAAAAATCTCTGTATGACTTAAAAAACGCTTAAAAATGTTTTAGCGAAATATAGCTATTTATTACTATTACTGTATTGTTACATCGGTGCACAAATAGAAATTGTCTCATTCTTCCTTGTATAAATCTGGTGAAAAACTGTGGAAAGCAAGCCTTTTTTCACAGATCTGTACTGTATTTTAATTTTTGAATTTAATCTCTTAAATTTAGGCTACATACTTGACAATAATGGCTGTTTGTTCAAAATAAGTTTCCCTGTTCACTATTTTATATGATTTTACAACAGAAAAACAAATATCAATATGTAGGGCTGTGCAATTAATCGCATTCGATTATCATGCACATCTCGTCAGTAAAGCTGGGTTCTGTGATTAGTAGTAAATGTCTCCAACAAGTGCTTTCAGAGGGAGCGGCATTTACTACACAGAGCCGTAGGTCATGGACAATTATGATAGACATAATTGTCTATTTATATAGACAATTATCTAAAAAAGAAAATTATTGAGATTTGTGATCCCAAAACATTCATTCTGTGATGCCATGTTTAAAAAGCTTATTGAATAAGCTGTACATCTCCTGGACTTTTAAAGGGATCAAACAGGCTTTTCACATGAAACCATGGTGCACAGGTTAGCTACAGATGTTACAAACTGACTTTGACCCCTTTGACTGTTCCAGCGGAACATCTGCAGTCTTTAGATCTGCCCACTGTGAAAGAATGACCATCTGGGATTATGTAGAGCGTGCATGGTCGTCAGATGATGGCTCATCAATGAAGGGGCCTACAATCAATACAAGGTTTTGTGTTCTTGTTCTTGGTGGGATATTGTCATTTACAAGGCATAGTTACAGAGAATCCAATGACTCTGTTGCAGTAGTTGCACCAAATCACACAACACAATCATCTCCATCAGGACTGTCAATCTAGAGTCACAAAATTCAAGAGGATTTAAAAATTTAGTATGATATGGAAGCTACGGTTTTCTTAATATAAATGAAACATTAACGTAAGCATTTATTTCGAGGTACGCATTAGGCATTCAGGCTAGAAGCACAGTCAATTCATGTGAGATGCTTGTTTGGGGAATTTCAGTGTCTGAAACGATATTACTTGCATTCAGTTCCACTCTGTGGCTTTTGTGGTGATCAGAGACTTGCGAAAACCTATATGAAACTAAGTGAAAGGCTGATACAAGCTCCAGCTTATTGAACAAAGCCCTCTCCTTGCTGAAGTTTGGTGAAGCATTTCAAACATGGATAGACTAACATGAGTTAATCAGATTCTTACAGATTTAGTGTAAGGCTGCGGTTTCATTTTTATTAGAACACTGTGGTCGTTGCTTTCCAGCCCTTGTTTGCAGCCCTGAGCCCCTTAGCACTGCAGGACAAATTCTGCAGACTTGAGTGTTAATTATTTACACTGTCAGAGGTCAAAGTGCATGCTCCTTTGACTTGTGTGAGAAAAAGAATGGCTATCTTAATTAGTTTACAGACATCAGGCTTTGAATGAAGCCCAATGTCAGCAGACACATGCTCTTAACCAATACTTTGGCACAAAATATAGGTCAAAATGCTTACAATTACACACACCAGTGTTCTGTTTAGAAGCAAATGGCTTTGCAAAAAATGTTACCATTGTTATCCAAACCTTGCTCGCTGTTCAGAGTGTAACATTGTGCTTTTGTTTGCAAGATTATAGACATTTGTTAACGACTAAAGTCGTGGTCAAGTGGTAATAGAGTTTGCAATAGCCAATGCTCTAGAGAGCAGGGTTGCCACTGGCCAATACAATTCAATGCCTATGAAATGGAAAAAAAAATTTAAAACCCATTACCAATGTTTATTATCTGTTGGCATAATTTTGGAAATGGCAAAAGATGGAAATTCCAATTGGAAATCTTAAAATGTCAAAGTAAAGAATCATTACCCGGGGTGTGTTTCCCAAAAGCAACTATGGTCGCAATTTCCATCGTTACCAATAGAGTTCAATGTAACTAACAACCATAGTTCGCTAACGTTGTTTTTTGGAAATGCACCCCTGACCAATATCCCAGTCCCAGTATAGGCTATCACTGTGTACTAATGAATGAAAAATGTTGTAGTTTAACATACATTTGTGTGTGTGTTAAATTATCATCTATTTTTATGTTTGCAAAGTTTGCATTTTCAACTTTATGTACTTTTTACTGACAGGACTCTGCACATTTGTATCTGAATAAATAGTAATATGAACCAGCATAAATATTTGAGTATTGTTTCTACCACAAGTGTTGTTTAGAAACCCTTTTGCAAATGTTTTTTCACCAGATGCCACAGCAGCACAAGTTATTTGCATAAGTTGAAGTGTGGGGTGCAATTTATTTGACTGTACATTAGGGCTGCACGATATTGGAAAAAAAAACCTCATTGCGATATTTTTTTTCTTTCTGCGATATGAAAAAAAAATCAGATGACTTCAATAGCTCTATTTGGAAAAAAAAAATCAATGATTGGGGTGATCTTGTAGGTGAGTAAATCAGCATAGGAAATAAACAAATTACAAGCATAGATAAATAATAGAACAAAGATACAATAAATAAGCAGATGACGTGTTATATTTTTCAGTAAAGTTCTAAAGTATCAGGTGCAGAAATTGATAAGCAAATGTAAAATAACATTTCATAGTCTTCACTGTATAAATTAAATTAACAAATCTGTGTTAAAGCTACAAAACAGTTTTTTCTTTGTGTTTTGTTGTTTGATTAACATTCATAACACAGAAAGCCTCAGGAACATTAAACTGCTGTGAACCAATTAGGGTTGGGTACCAAACTCGTACTTAAGGCTACCGCCTGAATTGCGTCGGTACTGAGAGTACGATTAACGTTAAATCAATCGGTGCCAAATTTCGGTTCCTGAGAACGCATCTGGGCGCATACGCTACAGAGAGAGAAAGAGAGACCCTGTGACATGATGTCACCCCTGCAACTTGTTCAAACAACACACAGGGCAAGCCGAAATGTTCTGAAGTGTGGTTACATTTCTAGGGCCATATGGTTTCTGCGAAAACATGGATGGGATCGTGGAGTCCATTCGTAAAAATGTAATTTACTCTATAGCACTGAATGCCACGGAATTCGTAAATTTTGGACGAATATATCAAAAGTAGCCACTGCCACTTAATTCGAATCGCGATATGAACTAGTGTCTGTGAATATTAAAATGCAAAAAAAAGGTTTAAATATGAGTCCTGCATGTTCCGCTTGCCTCTGTATGTATGAATGGCGGAAACGCGGTTTTGTTTACTACACAAATACTGAAGCACGCGTGACGCTCGCGGTGATTTTCGGCCCCTGCGTCTCACTAGATGACGGCATGAACACAAAAACGTAATCTCCAGAGCTGCTGTGAGAGTCACTTCGTGAGAATTTTACCGTTTCATTTGAGAAAACTAGCATCATCATACTGTATACACACAGAAACTTCATGGAAACCCGTCAAAATAAAAGTACGGTTTAACATGTAACAGAAATATATTACTCTTGTATTACTTTTGTACAGTATAATGTACATCTTTAAATATTAAATTTTCTATCAAATTTACATAAAAATTTTATGATAAATACATATTGCAACCAGATTAATCCCTTGTAGAAAAAAATTATACAATTGCCTATTAAAAAATGTTTTAAAGGAATATTCACACAATTTTTCTTCCATGTATTTATTTCAACAGTAACACTCAGGTTGTTTGCCAAAAAAATAATAAGGGTTTTAATTTCAATTTGATTAAATTTAAAGGTTTAATGCCACCGAGAGTAAAGTACCGAAAAAAGGTACCGTTGGGTACCGACACAGAAATTCAGGTACCGATACCGTACCGGTTAAAATGTGAACAGTACCCAACCCTAGAACCAATATACTGTTACACATCCATTTTCTTTCTCAATTGTTTCCCTTCACCTAAGCCATAAGCAACTGTGTTTACAAGGATACTTGCAGAGCACAGTATTTCAGGCACAAATAGACGCAGAAGTGAACCGAATTCAGTGTTCACGTGCATCTGCGTGGCTCACAGTGTCTACACCGGACACGAGCAGCGCGACGCGACAAAATACAATCGAAGCCATTATAATTAGTGATGCTGTCTACAATGGATGCGGCACGACAAATCCCCAACAGAAAACTGCTTCTGCGTTCTCTTTATGACGTACTGACACAAAGTTCAAATGATTTGCAAAGGTCGCTTGGTTCACTGCCAGTTAGACGATTTTGGGACGTTCTTAAAACTGTCGTACTAAAAACACATGGAAAACGCCAGCCGCGCCGCTTTCTCCTTCTTTCCACACCGCTCGGGAGCTTGTGCTTTCGTGGCGTCTGCTGTTGCTAAGCGACCGTGACCTGCGCTCTCCGCGACGCCGCAGGAGTTTCAACAAAGGATAAATGGATTTCCGCACTGAAATCCCTTTGCATAGCTCTGTACTAATTGATATTTTTAAATAGGGTATATCTGTTACAGCTGTCGCGTCAGGTGTAAAACACCGTGTCTGTGTGTGAGACAAAGAAAACAATCAGTATAAATAAACGATCAGTATACTAAAACATCGCAATCTGCCGATGTGACTATGTGGATGACGCATCGCGATATTGAGCGGAAACGATATATCGTGCAGCCCACTGTACAGCACTACAAGTACAATGTAGTGTTAATCAGAAAGTTCTGAGTAACGTAAGGTAACTACATGCATTAACAGGTTAAGTTTAGGTTTTGGTTAGAACCTAGTTATTACCCGTTTACTTATATATGTACATAGCATATGCAGCATAAATTGGACTGTAAAATAAAGTGCTACTGAAATTTGATTTGAATGTGATGAAATAACAATACTGTGTAGCTCAAAATAATGGTAAGAAAACAAGCCTTTCTGTTGAGTTTCTCAGATTAACAAGGAAAATATGGATTGCATCTGGTTAAGACACTATAACTCTCACACTTTCCTTTTATTCAATTTGTGTAAAGAAGGTTATGTATACTATTTAAAGAAGGTCAATGTTATTACTCACGTTTTATATTTGCTCTTGTGTGTTAAGTCAAGTCCATGTGCTGCATGTTCATCGCTTACCGTTTCATTTTCAGACTACATTTTCAAGTCAGATAATCCCTTTTGTATGTCTCTCCTCTAGGGCAAAATGTGGGTGACTGGGAAGTTGACATCAATACGTTGAGGCTACAGTTCTCCTTCTCCCCACACCCTGGCAGTCTGAGGAATCAGACGTTACTGTGACAAACCTGGGCCGCTGGCACTAAAATGTCCCTAAGTGGTGGCACTGCAGGCGGGAAAGGTGTGGACTCGAATGCGGTGGACACTTACGACAGCGGTGATGAGTGGGATATCGGGGTTGGAAATCTGATTATCGACCTTGACGCTGACCTAGAGAAGGACAAACTCGAGATGTCTGGCACCAAGGACGGAGGAGGAATGGCAGCTCCACCTAGCGCAGTAGCGGCTCTGCCAGACAATATCAAGTTTGTGAGCCCGGTTAGCGCCCCTCAGGGCAAAGAGAGCAAATCAAAATCGAAACGCAACAAAAATTCTAAAGACAATAGCAGCAAGACTCCAGCTGCAGATGGAGCAAAAAAGGACCATCAGGGACGGACCCAAGGGGAGGTTACTGGTGCGACAGGTAGTTCAGGAGGCAGCACCTCTGCTCCTGGCAAAGGCGTTGAGAAGGGCGCCAAGGCCTCACGCGGTGTGCCCAACAGCAAAAAGGAGAAGGAAGTATCAAGCGGGAAAAACAAGAAAGAAAAAAGCGAAAGCGGACCAGTTGCAGTCGTGGCAATTGAGAAGGAGATAGTAGCAAACACTCAGGCGTTTGGAAGCACACGCAACACGCCCTTTGACAGTACACAAAATGCAGACATGGCTGTGACAGAGCAGCTTGGGAATAACGCTCTGGAAACTGTTGGAATTGTCTCTCTGTTAGCTATTAAATCAGAGCCAGAGGAGATTGACGGGGAATGCAGAGCTTTGAAGAAGGTGAAAAATGAAAAGGTAAGCGCGGAAGGCCCGCTTGTGAATTTGAACCGTTTAGCAGCTAATGGAAGTTGTGTTATTGAAGTACTGATAACGGGTGTCAATATTAGCGACCTAGTCGCCTGAATGCAAGTAAGTTGTTTCCTCTGCGGTCATGTTTTCTTTGCATCGCATGTGCTTTTTGATTGACATTTTGCCACTTTTATGGATCAGATAGTAAAGAGAGGACTGGAAATTATATGCAGAAGAGGAGGGAACAAACTGAGTAAATGTTGTGAGCCAGATTCAAAATTGCATTACGTAAATAAGCATCATGGTTATTAAAGCACTAGGTTGTGGCTCTGGCATTTAAAAAAAAATCTTTTTGAAGGATTAGATAAATTATCATAGTTTGTGTAAAAAAAGCAGTATTTAAGCAATATTTGCAGCATTATGCTAACACTATTACATTACAAAATTGTTGGCTTGGTTTTCTTTTTCTTCCTGTCGTTCCGATCTATGAATAGAGGGAAGTTTAGGCCTGGTTTGACTGTCCATGTCGCTTAATCCCAGGAGCCAAAGATGTGGTTGAGGGGGTAGGGAAAGAGCTCAGACCCTCCTAACCCCACTGGCCTAAACTTGCAGTGGGGGAAGGGCTGGAAGAAGGTCATTTAACTGCTTGAATACAAGCTTTTAATCAGAACAGAACAGCTTCTGTGCTTCTGAAGATCATTAAAATTGGGAAGGAAATTCCAAATTTTTATCTTAACTTTTTGCAAGTACATACTGTTCAACTAAAAGAACAGCTGCGGAATCATTGTCAAATTCATTTCAGGATTATGTTTGCTACTGTTGTGCTTTGTTACGTACATTGGCCAACATTGAAATTTCAGTCACGGTAAAGAGCCTACCCTGTGACTTTTGGAAATGGTTTAAAAGCCTATTTTAAGGTCACTCCCTAAGGTTTTTTGTCTTTTTAATGAGATGCTGTGACAAGATAAATCTGTGGTTGATTAGGTCTTGTAATAGGGCTGCACGATAAATCGCATGCGATTACGCGCATCTATCAGTAAAGCCTTCTGTAATCAGCGGTAATCTCCAGACTGCGTGCTTCACAATTGAGCAGTATTTACTACACAGAACCGTTGTTCATTGACTAGCTGCGCCAAACCACGTTCATATTCGCACGATTTTTTGCGCAGCTCATCAGTGAACAACGGCTCTGTTTATTTAATGCTGCTCAATGTGAAAGCCCTCAGGTGATGGAGATTTACCGCTGATTAAATAACCGGCTTTACTGGCAAGATGCGCATTAAATAATCGCATGCAATTTATCGTCCAGCCCTAGTCTTTACTATTTTCAGATTGCTAAAGATACCTATGGCGTTTTTTCCATGCTGGTACGGCACGGTACGGCTCAGTACTGTTCCTTTTGGTGGGTTTTCCACTGTACAGTAACCCGGTCTTTTTTTATTACCACCTCAGCTGGGGCTTTCCAAGTGGAACGTACCTTACCACACGTGACGTGTAAACTCTTGCTGAGCACGTGATGCCTAGAGAAATCGACACTACCTGCTCACTGACTTGCACCCAAACACAACATAACCGCATTCGGATAAATCAGTACAGCCATCGAAGTATCAAACGCCACTGGTTTTAAATGAGCGCGACCTTTGTACAACCAAAAGTTTCTTTGTCTGTTGAGGAAGTACAGACGTTTCTCTTGTTGATAGCAGAGGAGCGGATCCAGAGAGAGCTTGATAGGACGATGCAGAATGAAAAGGTTTTTCTGGAGGTCGCAGCAGTAGAGGCGGCGCAACTATAAAGACATGTGAATAATCCCACCCACTCTAAAGTGGTACTGAACTGCAGTGGAAACGCGAACCGTGCCGAGCCGAGCCGAACCGTGCTGAGCCGTGCCGTGCCGAGTCGTACATGCAGTGGAAAAGCGGCATTAAATGTTGTAATTGAGGACCAAATGCTGGAAATCAACGCCAATCCTGTACTTTCCCGCAATTTCCTAGTGCACACTCTTCTTGAAGCAAGTCAGAACAAAATAGATCTTTGCTTCCCGGTGTTTGTTCGAAATCACATGAATATTTCCCCTCGTGTTAATATCGTGAATATTAAGTAATTACAATGTTTAAAACTCAAAATAAGTATGAAATTATTTGTATAATAAATTGGTAGCGATTCTTCATCTGAGACCTAGAACACTATTTTTTACATTTTATGTTGTGACAGTTGATTTTACACTGGTATTTCATATAATTTAGGTTCCTGTAGGCCACTTTTAAGGAAAGACATTCAACATTCAATATCTTGTACGTTCAATATATTTTATAAACTGTTGACTGATTAATAGATTTTCTGATGTTTTCCCCACCTCCATTTTTAGTATCTGCAAAATCCAATAGGTCAACCTCTGTTTTTTTTAGTTTTGGTAATAGAGTTGGGTGGTGCAAAAACATGTTCAATTTGGTGTTTTTTTTTGATCGCGTTTAAAATGTTGAGTTTTCTTCCTTTTTGACTCATGATTCAAAGGGTCAATTGCATTGAAGGGGTCATATGATGTTGTTAAAAATAAAATTATTTTGTGTATTTGCTGTAATGAAATGTGTTTATTGCGTTTAAGGTTAAAAAAACACATTATTTTCCCACATACTGTACATTATTGTTTCTCCTCTATGCCGCTCCTTTCTGAAGCGCGTCGATTTTTACTAAGCTCATCGTTCTGAAAAAGCGAGGGGTGCTGTGATTGGCCAGCTATCCAGTGCTGTGATTGGCGGAATACCTCAAGCATGACGGAAATGTTACGCCCCTTGCCACATTGTGATGATGACTTGTAAGGCCGCGCGATGAATTCAAAAACATTAAAACCCATTGTAAACGAGGCGTTTGTTGCATCCAGTGGGACATAATTATGGATTATAATGACTATAATGATACTGTTTTTTTACACGTTGCGTTGCATCGCACCACGTAAACATAAAACCATGTCCGCATTTGTGATCGGAGAATTACAACAAATCCCCACTCTACACTGCCCGGGGGGTGGAGCAAAAACTCACTTTAAATATATAAATCTATAAACTTTAAATATAAAAAACTTACTTACAGTCTTTGAGTCAGAACAGCCGGTATTGTAGTTTACTCTACCAGGATCAGGAAACGGTCTTCTATAAAATGTGCTGCACACATCTGTATTTTTGGGTTGAAGTGTTCTGGAACAGTGTTTTTAAATACAATTTAATCACTGATTTCTAGTCGTGTCCTTTTTGGACAGACCAAACAAAGTAGTTTCGCTTTCACACCGAAAACGTCACACACCGCCGGCCTACAGTGAGCCGATGCCGGGATAAAGTGGGAACTCGGAGGGTTAGATGTGAGCATAGTCACGGTCTTGAGAAACGAGTGGCGATTTCTACGAAGAGCCGTCCGAGGACCTTTACGACTCTCCGGGCTGACTCCGCTTCTTCACTGTGAAACCGATCCGTCGATCCGACACGCGCAAGGTTGTAGTATTTCCTCGTCAACCCAGCACGGATCAGCTCCAGGCATTACGAAGCAGATATCGTCATCTTTGGAAGACCAAACAAAGGAGTTTCGCTTTTACAACGAAGCACACAGAGTCTTTACGACATGGCAGCAAAACTACAGCGAGAATAAAAGTTACGCCTTTCTTTGCGTGAACATTTTGGGCGGCGTTATGCAATATTTCCACACAGTGATGTAGGTATGTGGGGGGTGTTAGAACGAGCCGTTTTAAGTAGGTGTGGCTGACTCTTAACTTTTATAAATAATATCTCTTGGATTTGAGACTTTAGTCTTTGCAAAAATTTACAGATCTTCTTTATGCACCAGAGCTTGTAACACTCCAAAGAGAAAAAAAAAATTAAATCGCATCATATGACCCATTTAAACAATCAAGGGGCAAATATCAGCCATTAAAGCAATGGCAGATCTGAGAAACTAAGCCTTTTCCCTCAGCTTTGTACATGGCGACTGCTAGTATGTCTGGATGGGTGTTAAAGCCGGCAGCAAGGGTGGGGGAAGGGAGCGCGGCGAGCTCGCACTGCTAATTCAGCTCATGAAAGGCTTGAGCAGTGAGAGCAGCTGTCCTCCATTGTCAGCCAGCAAATTTCCAGCATGCCTCATTTCACCTCTCAATGTGAGCAGAGAGAAAGCTAGAGGGCAGAACAGAGGGGGATAAACAAACAGAAACCGATAAATGAGGGAAGGAATGAATAAATGAGAGAAAACTGTTGAATGCCTGAAGTTGCCGCAGTGCTTCCAAACGGAGATGGGGAGAGATCATGTGTTAAATGCCAGCGGTGAAGTCTGCTTGTAGCTTTCCGAGAGGTTGGAAGGTGCTCTGCTCCAATCTGCTGAGAAAAAAGGCCACTCGAGGGCCAGGGCAGGAGAAGGGGAGCAAATTACCTGGCTAAATGAAGAGGGAGGCGGGGGGGGGGGGTGGTTCCATTGTAATGGATGAGTCTTTTACTTCTACACACTAATGGCTTGTCATTCTCCACAGTTCCATGAGGCGAAAGAGGAACTGCTGAAGAAATCAGCTGCTCACATTTCACATGCTTGCACTACTTAAGAAGTATAAAGTATTAATTTGGGACACAAGACCACCCTATTAGTGATCTATAACAATTGAATTACAAAAATGAGCCCCTTACTGTTGGTCCAAATTTTTTAGATAGTGATTGAAATCCGGGTTGCCCACGACTCCCCAAAACTTACTGCTCTAGGAGAGCTGCATGGAGGAAGTTGCCCAATACCAACAACAGTGTGTGAAACCTGTGAAGATTACAGAAAACGTTTGACCTCTGTTCCATTGCAACAAAGTGTAATAAGTATTGAGATGAATTTTGTGTATTGGCCACCATACTTTTTCCACTATATTTTCAATAATTATTAAAAAATCATACAATGTTTTTTTCTGGATTTTTTTTTCTCATTTGGTCTCTCATAGTTGAGGTATACCTATGTTGAAAATTACAGGCCTCTCTCATCTTTAAGTGGGAGAACTTGCACAATTGGCTGACTAAATACTTTTTTTCCCCCACTGTATGATGCGTACACTACCGTTCAAAGTTTTGAGTCTGAACTATTAAAATATTTTTGCAAAAAGGCTCTTAGGCTCATGAAGGGGCCATATTCCATCAAACATACAGGCAAAAACTGTACTATTTGTGAAAGATTATACAATTTAAATAGCTTATTTTCGCTTACCATTTAAAATGTATTTTCCTGTGATGGCAAAGCTGAATTTTCAGTAGCCATTACTCTTCAGTGTCACATCTGACATGATCCTTCAGAAATCATTTTAATATGCTTATTTGGTGCTCAAGAAGCATTTCTTACTATTATCAATGTTGAAAACATTTTCCTGTGGAAATAGTGATACATTTCAGGATACTCTGATGTAAAGACAGTTAAAAAAACAGCATTGTTTTATAATAGCAATCTTTCATAACATTATAAATCAATTTAAGGTGTCCTTGCTGAATAAAAGTACAAATTTCTTTAAAAAAAAAAAAACTTACTGACGCAACGTTTCACGATAAGTATATAAACAATATAATAATGCTATGTTGATTTAAAGTGCTGTGTTTTTTTTATCTGTGAAAGGACAGGAACTCACTCTTCCAAAGTCAAAATGAGGCTCGTACTGACCACCAACTCCATAATTTGCAACCTTAGATGAAAAACATTGATTATGACAACCTTTTCAACAAAGCAATATTACAATGGCTGGATTCTTGTTACATGAATGTGCCACCAGACTAAAAGCATCTTATTGGATGATCATGTGAAAGCCCCTCTTACCTGCAGCTCTTCTGCGGTGTCCATTTCCAGGCCTGTTACATCCTCGATACGTTGGTTAATCTTTTCAATTGTAGA
>JADLZN010005732.1:77548-118269 GCA_018155175.1 Sinocyclocheilus anophthalmus | reverse complement strand
AACAAACAATAGGTCCTTCAAGGTATCTTGGAGAGGTGAGGTGTCCGAGTCGCAACATCTAGCTACTGGGGTGGCTCAGTTCTTGGACCACTTCTCTTGTCTACCTATATGGCATCACTAGGCTGTCATTCAAAAACATGGCTTTTCATACCACTGCTAAGCTGATGACACTCAACTCTACCTCTCATTCAATCCTGATGATCCAACAATAGCTGCTTGCATCTCAGCATGTCTAACAGACATTTCCTGCTGGATGAAGAACCATCACCTTCAACTTAACCTTGCCAAGACAAAACTGCTTGTGGTGTCCATCAAATCCATCACTTCATCACAATTTCCATCCAGCTAGGCACATCACCATAACCCCTCCAGGAAGCTCAATATGGTTATCAACTGAATTCACAGACCACATTATTTTTTTTTTTTTTTTTTTTTTTTTTTCTAAAACTGCTGGTCTGCAGATTTGCCTTATAAAACATAAGGAAGATCAGGCCCTTTCCATCGGAACATGCTACACAACTAGTTGTTCAAGCACTTGTTCTGTCCATGCTGGACCATTGCAGCACTCTCTTGGCAGGTCTTCCAGCCATTTCTATCAGACCTCTGCAGCTAATCCAGAATATGGCAACAAGAGTAGTCACACCTCTGTTCATTAATTTCCACTGGCTACCAATAGCTGCTTGTGTAAAATTCAATGTGCCCTCCAGAAGCTTGCATGCACTTTATGAGTGCCATCTCAAAGAGGCACAAAAATCACTTTCACAGACTTCTACATTAACTGTTCCCTCCTAGTGGAATGACCTGCCGTCCATTGCATGGCTAGCATTCCGCAAATTGTCTGCTAAACATAATTTTTCACATTGCACAACATTTTGTGTCACATTGCAGAAGTTTAATACATTGCAAATGATTGTTGAGGAACTCTAAATATCAATATCAAGAAACATTTACCACAGCAGTTGGATCAATGTTGGCAGTTGGATGTATATAAACATTTCCTAAAATAAAATAAAAAAAATGCATTAGAAGGCCTGCATAAAGAGCTCTCTCAGACAAACAAAATGTATACTTCCACTAAGCATTTACCTCTGGTCTTTGGCCCTCCTTCTCTATTAGTAGCTAACCTCTCTGGATGTGTTGTGTGATACTGGTTAAGATACAAACGGCTTGCATAGATCGCAGATCTGAAAAAAGAGGGGAGCATAACATTAACTACACTCATACACACACACACAATCAAATGTAGTTGCAACATTATCAGTGCATAAATGTGATTAAACAGCATATGTCAACAACTAACCCTGCAGATTTGATTTGGCTCCAAAAGCGGTCTGTTTTGTACACATATAATTTGCCTTGGCCTGCCAGCGCCGTAAAGATGTCCTGTTCCAGGCGGATCACCTCTGCCCGATGCCAGCCGTTGGACTGCTCCTCTCTACAGCACACAACCACATAGTACTAAATAAAGTCTTAATTGCACCCTCTGGTGATATCAGATGTTTTACAACCCAGGACAGAGGATGATATAAAATGACACTATGATAGACAAACACATAATTAGGAAAGATAACTTGAACAAAAACAAATTAATGAAAATAAAAGGTAAATGCTAAAGATCCAGAGGGTTAAAAACAAAATGAAATGGCATTTGCACAGACACTCTTTAAACTGAACTGAGCTCGATGATGAATTCAATGATGAACTTTCTTTAACTTAAAAATTAGTATTTACTATTGTCATTTTGCATTAATGACAAACTATTTTCCTAATTAATGCTGTACAATTGCTTTGACACAATCTGTATTGTTAAAAGCGCTATATAAATAATGGTGACTTGACTTGATCTGCAATGTATTTAACTTTCAAAACGTATTGTATTTATTAGTAAATCTCAATATTCAGTCAAATGTAACAGTCTGGTTCTGTAACTAAAAATTCCATTCATTTTCCCCATTGGGGAATTTAAGTCTTTGTTCAAGCCATCAATGCACATTATTTTCAAATATGTTTTAGATAATCATGTTTAATGTCAGATTTTCATATACTTTTTTGCTTCA
Organism: Sinocyclocheilus anophthalmus; assembly: GCA_018155175.1. Classification (NCBI taxonomy): domain Eukaryota; kingdom Metazoa; phylum Chordata; class Actinopteri; order Cypriniformes; family Cyprinidae; genus Sinocyclocheilus; species Sinocyclocheilus anophthalmus. The sequence goes on along the minus strand of JADLZN010005732.1, from coordinate 116,212 downwards.
AATCAAAGTTTGTGATGTTATCACAACATGTGTGACGTGTTTTTATCATCACACCACAACATGCTAACATGATTCTAGTTGACAGATCACACAAGCAGGTGAGCTCACTACAAAATCTACATCACACTTGCTCTTTCTCGTTCTACATTCAAACCAGACCTTCAGTCCACGTGCAAACTTACCCCTCATCGTAATATCTGATGATGGAACAGGAAACAGAATGATGGCAGACAGGAAGGAGTTAGAGGGGAAAAGATAAATGAAGAGAACCATGGGAAAGAAATGGATTAAGTATGCATGCACTTCCACTCAAGAGCCCTACAGGATTTGTCCCACTCACAACAGCATGTCCTGTTGGTTCTTCTGGAAAACTGTTCCGATGTGCTGGAATATCTCTGGAGTGAACAGGTATATTCCACAGTTGATTATGTCACTCACAAATGTGCTGGGCTTCTCGACATAATGCAAGACCTGGAGGATATGATAAGACACTTATGATCTTATTTGTTATTGCTTCAAGTTTTTTTAAATAAAAAATAAATAATCTTGATTACCTCATCGCTTTGTTCATTCTCAACAATGCAGCCGTAGTTCAGGGACTGTTTTCTGTTGGCCTGAAACAATCAGATTTGATTTTCAAGCCCAACAACATCGTAACAAAACTCAAATAAAAACAGGCTAATAATAAATTGAGAATTCCGTTTTACAAGTAGCCTAGCTTGTGTCTTTCATTATAATCCATCTATGGCTTAATACAGGGGTCACCAAACTTGATCCTGGAGGGCCGGTGTCCTGCAGAATTAGCTCCAACTTGCCTCAACACACCACCCTGGAAGTTCCAAGTATACCTAGTAAAACCTTGATTAGCTGATTCAGGTGTGTTTCATTAGGGTTGGAGCTAAAATCTGCAGGGACACCGGCCCTCCAGGAACAAAAAAAAAATACACAACACACGCCAAAGTACCTGTAATACCCGAGCCTGGTGACCCCTGGCTTAATACATGAACACAAGAACTCCTAACCGTGGTGCCGAGGATGACAAAACTGTAAGCGTCTCCGTGCTCCTTCTGGAAGTCCAGCATCTCTGGCAGAGGAAACTCTGAGCACACGTCAGCATTCATGACAAAAAATGCTTCTGGACTGCCAGACAGAATCTGATCTCTGAAATGGTAGATTCCTCCTCCGGTGCCCAGAGCAGCGTACTCCTGAAGGTATCTGAGGGGGATTTCAGACAAGCCATGTAAACAAAAGCCTTTTCCGACTTTAAAAACAACAAATACAAATGTTAGCCTACATAATAAAGATACTATAAAGTAACTTACCTTATTGAGATTTTGAAATCTTGTTGGGCGCATGACAAAAATCTGTTGATTTCTTCATTGGGCTGATAAAAGCCAACAAGTAAGATCTCCTTCATATTTGGAAGCTAAAGAAAAACAGAAGTCATAAAAATTGTTAAACAAGTGCAGAAATTGTCCCTATAGGGAAATTAATAAAATATCAATTAATCTCTATATGAACTGAAAATATGCACCTTAGAGCAAGCCTCAATGTGATGCTGTAGCATTGGCACTCCAGCCACTGGAAACAGAGGTTTGGGCACCTCAAAAGACAGCGGGCGAAACCGGGTGCCTTTATAAACAGCAGGAACACAAAATCAGACTTTCCATAATTTAGGGTACATTTCATGTCCACTGATGCTAATTTTATTTTTCTAACAATTTTATTCACAACAAAACATGTAATCAAATAAAGGAAAGCTTATAATCTCACACAATTTCTTATTTTATTTTATTTGCTGCTTCTCATGTCCTTTCAGGGTATTTATATCAACACGGTTTGGAGTTGTGCATAACATTATCAATGATACGCAAAATATTACCAGAATAATGACATTTACGACATATTTAGGATTTTAAAAAAGGCCCTGTCCTTAGTGACAATGCTGAGAATATCACAAAAAAATGTTTAAACAATGGGTCATGTTACATATGGCAGAACGTACAAAATGTTGATGTTGTCAATCTGCACCACTGATACGAGTCTGAGGGATATTTACTCACCTTTTTGAGGACCTCCGATAAGAATAACAGCCTTCAGCATGATTACTTCTTATTATATATATACATATATGGGCAAAAATAAAAAATAAATAAAAAAAAATACTGCTGAGGTTGATGTAAACAGATGGTCGAGCAGGAAGTACTTAAACTCCTTCAGTGAATCGATTTGATGCATAAATGTCATTCCATGTTTGGCTTCAACGTGCAAAAATTACAAAAAAAAGGATTTGTTTATGTATCTAATTCCAAATTAAACAACATGACAGCAGCGTATAATCTAATGAGCTCACGTGACAGTGCGGAAGTATAGGAGGGTTTTTTTTTTTTTTTTCAAAATAAAAGTCATCCTAATCCTCACTATCCTGTTTACTTGGGGGCAAATAAACTGAAAACCAAGATAAACAAGCCATATGGATTATATAGTTGGATTGTGTATTATTATATTATTAGGTATTATTATTATTTAATTAATAATTTATAAAGGTTTATTGTTGGTGATCGTTATACTTTTGTAATTGGTGTTTTTACATTATTGGACATATGCTAAACAATATCAGTTCATAGTATGCAAGTAAACGGGACATTTTTCTGCTCTTTGTTAATGGTTGTGTTCTGTGTATTTTCTCACCTCTCTGAGTTCCTGTTCATTATTATTTCATAGCGAAAATATACAGTGGGAGAATATTATATTTCTTAGCACTTCAATATATTTTTTTCTGAGCTGAGTGTTGCTCTGAGGTTTGTAGGCCTTTACCATACAATGTCATACAAGATACAATCAGTTATGTTTCTGCAAGTGTAATGCAAAAGCTGAATAATTCATGGTGTAGTGGTGTGTGTTCAAGTGTGTCTAGACTGAAGGAGCGAAGGCCTGGACATGTTTTGCAGCCTGCTGCATGAACTGACAACCAAGATATCTGCCAGCCAAAACAATGTGCAGATTCTGTAGCTTAATTTCGAAAACACATGGGGAAAATAACTTCTGTCACACTGTTACCAGGTATCAGAAACATGGTATCAAAAGAATTATGCTGAATAATGTGTAAATAAATATCCTATATTGATCTGAGAAAAGAGGGCTTCACTTGTACATCATTCTTTTGTATGTACAAATCAAGTTTCTTTCCAACAAACTGTTGCGTAGTGCAGCCTACCTTTGTACTGTTTAGTTTTGTACTGCATTTGTCTGCTTTATGAATAAAACTGAGCTGCTTTTTATTCAGAAACCATGCACTCTTGTTAGGTGGTTGAGTCTGGCATATATCTGGTACAGCAGATTTTTAGACAGCATGAGTGTTCGACATGCCTTCATTAGAAAGGTACTGAGACTATCTATTTTAAAATAGAACTAGTACTACAGATTTCTTAAGTATGTAAATGTAGCAATAAAATTAGCAATAGCTTCATGTAAAGAAATTGGCTTGTGGTTGTTTTTGTACCAGGTTTACCTTATTTTAGCCATCCAGCTGTTAATCACTACTTTAATCATCGCGGTGTTTACGTTTGTGTGAGTATGATAAATACATTCACAAAACAACTGAACATTTATGAACCACTGTGTAAATGTAATGCATTACATACAATGTAATGTAATGAAATGGGTGTGTTTGTGTTCATCCCTCATCTTACAGTGAGCCTGTGCGTCTTTTTGTGGTCCAAAATCCTGCCATTTCTTGGGCATCGTGAGTGATTTTACTGTCATGTCTGACAAAACTAAATGTTTTTAAGTCTTTTATGATCCCCAGTATTACATTCAGAAATCATTCTAATGTGTTGATTTGTTGCTTGTAGATGCTGTGGTACTTTTTTTCTATTTCTATTCTTTGATTAATGAGAAGTTCAAAGGAGCAGCATTTATTTGAAATAGAAATCTTCTTTTGTAACATTTTAAATGTATTTATTGTCACTTTTGATCAAATTTAATGGATCCCTGCTGAATAAAAAACAAAAAAGCAACTGACTGACCCTAAACATTTGAATATGTATATTATATTGAAGTAACGGTGACTTTTTTTCTCACAGCCCGGTGTATCTTGATACTGGTTTGCTGTGAGGGGCCGAGGTAAGTTTTGTCATTTTTAACTATTTACATTATAAGCACAAGAATATCTATTTAATAATGGAAATCCTGACTTGGTTTTTAGGAGGTGTCATCCATGGAATTTAATACTCCTTTTCATTTTTGGGGAGTGGAGAATCTCTGGTTTAAAAGAATACTCTGTTATTTTCAATGCTTACATAGAAAATAATTTTGACTTGTTCTTTAGTTTGTTAAAAACAGCAGAAAACACATTACAGTACTGCATGTACAATGGAACAAGTGGGTGGCCAAAAAAAAACCCTTTATAGAATGAAATGTAAAAAAAAAAAAAAAAAAAACAGTTGCAAAAGTATGACCATGACATTTAAAGTGACAATTCCCACAAAAATGAATCACTACACTCTTGCCATACAACAACGGTCAAAATAATGATAAAATAACATCAAATTATCTTTAAACTCTATACAACCCATTCTCTATCTTCCAAGTCTACTGAAAACATAGTATAGCAGTGTGTGGGGAACAGACAAAGACAAAGTTAAGTTGTTAACTATCAGATTATGGGTGGGTGAGGATGATTAAATTATAATTTATGGGTGAGTTGTTCCTGTAATGCAGTGGTTCTCAACTAGGGGCCCTCAGCAAGGTCTCAAGAGGACCAAAAATTGTTTAAAAGCAGACAAAACAAGCTAAATCAACTAAGAGTACCAAGTTTTTTTTACTTTTAATGTACCCCCTCAACAATTGTTTGTTTTCTTTGAAGAAGCAGGGTTCCCACAGACCAGAAAACCTGGATATATGAGAAAGCCTAATTAAGAGTTTAAAAAAAGGGGGAAAAAATGTGTGATTTCTGTACCTAGAAAAATCATGTAAATTATTGGGCATTTTTTTTAAATGAAAAACATATTTTTAAAAATCCCTATCCACTAAATCATGAATAGCTTGATAAGTCAGGTAGTCCTGTAAATTCATAGATTAAAAAGAGTGGAATCCCTGAAGAACATTCAGCTCCAAAAATGTGTAATTATTGTCATTATTATCATTATAATGTCATAAGGAGTGCCTACATATTCAGATAAGTTTTGAACTCAGACTAGGGGGACTTTGAATATTGTTGTGGACAATGGAGTCAAAAACTGTCCGACAGGTGCATATTTTATGTATATCTCACATATTAACATGAGATTGATGTGGTAGAATTGCTGACCAAACTTGTCTTTGGAAAGTAAGGCTTATATCCTGTCTTATGAATGATTAACCAGTAAAATACCTGTTATATTATAATATACCTATACCATCAATGTCTCAGGTGCCGTGGCCGCATATGCTGTATGGCGCTTGTGGGGCAATAGTCTTTACCTTGGTGAGTTTATGAAAAAATATTATGGAAAAAAACATACTTTAAAAGAATAGACTTAAGTGTGAACTAAATGTCATGTTTTAGGATGCTTAATTGCATATTATTTACAATTAAATATAAATAAAAATGTATTATAGTACATTTTAATACAAAATATTAGCATAGTTGAATAATTATTCATAATCATGCATTTATAGTAAATAATATTTAATGTAATTTCTGCTGAAACTTGTATATCATGTATTTAAATATAATTGTAAATACAAAGTGCAATTAAAATATATTAACTTTAAAAGTAATATGAAATTACAGTTAAAATGATCATGTGCTTTAGTATGCTAGTCAACACATCAAAAGAAGTGTGCAAATAAGTGTAAGAAACAGTCTTGAAATTGTATTTTCTTTAATGGCTCTTAAGTGGCCTTACATGAAATTAATATTGTATTATCTGCAAGTACATTTTTTTATATACTTTTAAGATTTAAAGTACACATTCAATACATTAAGCCCCTTTTTTTATCATACAATGGAATGGCTAAATGATTGCTTGTCTTTTATTAGTTTTTTGGCTTAACCACGCACCCCTCAGGGCCGGCTCATTGGGCCAACCGAGGTCACCAGCATCTAGCCCTGAGAATTCTTTGAGCCGTCTTTCCCCTCTATGTGATATTGTCAATCGTTATCTTCTTCCGCACTCCACAGGAGCTCTCCGAGTAAACATATAAACGTCGTTTGGAGCGTTTCGGTCTCAAACTGCTCTTTCTTTGATCTTATCTTAATTTTTCAATCACTGGTTTCATAGTCCTTCAACACTATGACTGTTTATAAAGATTAGTTTTTGTTTATGTTGTTCCCAATGTTGCTCATACTTTTTAACCAATTGATTGTCACTTATTACATAATAACTATTTTTGTAAACATCCCAACCGGTCATTTGCATTTTGAAGTCTTCCTGTAAGCGTGGCGTGTACTAAAACATGATTTGATTTATGGATTAGCAATGTTGAGCTATAATTGAATTACCATTGTGTATGATGTGCTTTATAAATAAACTTGCCTTGCCTTGCCAATGAAGAGAAACTATCAACAAATGTATGATGACTATTGGCTATAAAACAGGAAATGAACTACATTGGCATTTCACAACAGAAAGTGATGTAATATTAACCTTCAACGGTTGGGGAATCACTTAGCAAGTGCTTATGATTTGAAACATAGTCTAGAATATATGTACAACATTAATCATTTTCAAACTTTCCGAAGAAAAATACTCCGAAACGTCCCATTTGGTTAATTTATTGTGCATGTACTGTTTAAATTATTTGTTAAAATTCTCAAAATCTTGGTGTCAAGGATCATCATCAGTAGAAAAACACCTACATGTACAGTATGACTTTAATAATACATGTCAAAATATCACCTGTATTATATAGCAGTTAACACTGATTCCCTTCAATGCACATTAGTTTTATCTAACATCCGTAATGTTGTGTCTGGTGATAAGTATTATAAAAGTGGTTGAATTTGTGTCGGTTAATCATCATGGCACTTCCACATCCTGGCACATCCAGATCCCTGACAGCTGGGTGTCCGAGAGGTTCTACTGCTTCAGGCGGGACGGGAGACGAGAAGCCGACTGGCTGCTTTAATCTTTATGGGGTCAGGCGTTTGGGATCACGAGGGAACATGGAGGTCTGACGTACATTATGTAGGCCGAGATAAAGCATGGTCACTCTCTCCAGACCTAAGAGATGACAGACATTTAACATCATACACAAGTCCCATAGATATTTTTAAACGAACTAAACGCCTGAAACTGATTTTTCAGCAGTCATTACTCCAGTCTTCATGATCCTTCTGAAATCATTCTAATGTGATGATTTGGGGTTCAAGAAACATTTCTTATTATCAACAGTTAAGCCACTTAATATTTTAATGACTAGAAAGTTCAAAAGTACAGTATTTATTTTGCATGACAATCTTTTGTTACATTATAAAAGCCCTGGCCTTAAATGACCCAAAACCTTTAAACAGTAATTAGTCTGTAGAATAGACTGTTTCTAAGATTGTAAAAAAAATTTTGTTACCTATGCCACCGCCAGCATGAGGAGGAGCTCCATAACGGAACGAATCAATGTAGGCCTTGATCTTCTCCAAGTCTGTAACACAAAGCAAAAAATGTATCATCTATGACAAAACAGACTTTAGAGTAGCCGATATTTACCATAAGGATGAAGTACAACGTGTTGTAATTCAAATGCATTATAGGTCACTTCGCATTCTGTGTATTCCTGTTTATTGGAGCATCACTTTTAAGAACACGGATGCTGTGCTTCAGTGTAGTTACCGATGCCGTGGTGCATTGCTCTTTCAGTGAGCAGCTGGGCATCGTGGACTCTCTGAGCTCCAGACAGGATCTCCTCTCCTCTCATGAACATGTCATACGAGTTGGAGTATTTCTGCAGGAACATGAACCATGTGGCGTCTGAATAAAAAGTGATGTATTTAGATCTAAAGGCTTCTAAACACTTACCGGGTTGTTGGGGTCAGGCATGGTGTAGAACGGCCTTACCGCCAAGGGGTATTTGTCCAGCACATAGAAGTCAGTGTCATACTAAAATAAACACAAAGATGTGTTTAATTTATATGTGCCATATTCCACTCATTTGTACAAACATATTTGTCCTGATTTCAATATTTCTGGAGCTAAAAACATTGATCATTTAAATTTACAAGGTCATTTAACACTTTCTCTGACCTTAAGCAAACAAAGGTGTCACAAACAGACTGCAGAATGACCCATTTTTTGTAGTTTCCATAAAATATCTGGGTGGACTGAAGAGGGAGCTTGAGAGCATTAGAGTATGTCTGCTCTTTTATTTCAGGTAAAATCCGAAAATAGTGTAATATATATATAATATATATAGATAATATATAAATTATATATAAATGTTATTTTAAGCTTGTCCATTCATCAAAGAATTCTAAAGAAAACAACTTACAATTTCACCAATTAATAAAGCATGTTTTGTTTTCAGAATTATAATTATTATTATAAATGTTTTTTGAGCAGCAAATCATCATATTAGAAGGATTTCTGAAGATCATATGACACTGAAGACATGAGTAATGATGCTGAAAATACAGCTTCGATCACAGGAATAAATTACTGTTTAAAAATATTTTTAGAACGATTTGTTGCATTTTTAAATCAAATAAATGCAGCCTTAGTGGGCATAAGAGACTTCTTTTAAAACATTAAAAACTTTCCCAGCACAAACTTTGAACAGTTTATGTTTTAATATTTAATATTTTTATATTTATATTTATTTAATATTATTTATATTTAAAAGATCTTTTACCTTCTCTTTCACAAGACGACCAAGCAGCTTTTCATTAGGTGTGCTGAGGAAGAAAAAATAAAATGATTACAGATCTGTTCTAAAACGTTACAGATTCCCTGTGTGTGCAATGTGGGAAATTCAATCAAAGAAAGCCACACTGACCTCAAATCTTCTTCATCCCCCATTTCCACCCCAGCAGCTCTGAGCATTGCCACTGCCTCCTTATACTCCAGTCTCAGCGTGGGCTCCAGGAACTTGAACGGCTCACTGGGATACTGCTTATTCACCATCTGGATCTCTGTCTGGAACCTGGAGTGCATCCACATCACAGACACACGATGAGAGAGAATAAGTAGGCAGAACAGAGATTTGCATGAAATGTGGGCCCAACATTCAATTGAAGGCTTCAAATAAAGTTTCTAAAGTGATTCTCAAGGCTTCTCAGTTTCATCTTCCAAATACTATTTTCTACACCATTAGTGGGCAAATGTTATTTTTCTCAATGCTGGTCCGGTTGTTTGTGATTATTGGATAAATCATTAATGAATTCCACATAAAGAGAATGCTGGGTCAGATTTCCGTTTGTAAGTAACAGTAAAAGGCTTCATTCAAGTATAAAGTAAAAGACTTGCAGTATTAACTTGAGCACTAGATGGTAGTGTATATCCTTGTTATTACAAATCACATGAATGTGTAGGCATTTCTGTCACGTGAAGAAACTACCAAGGGAAACGCATGTGACTTTATTCTCATGTGATTTGCTTCTTATTAAAAAGGAAATAGGACTTCACTAAATTAATTTCAAATTTAAAGCCACGTTGAAGGAGTCACATCTCTTACCGGTCACGTAGTCCCTTAAAGATCTGAACCATGGTGTCAGTAATGGAGTCAATGACCTCATGGTAATGGTAATTGAAAGCCATTTCAATATCCAGCCCCACAAACTCGGTCAGATGGCGATGAGTGTTGGAATCCTCAGCCCTGAACACTAGGAGAAACATTTGCATAGTCAACTGAGAGATTCACATTCATAGTAACCTCAGTATTTAAATTAAACCACTGGGCGATTAATTTTAAACACTTTACTATTGTTCACGGCTGACGGAAATTTCCCATCATGAAATAAATAACAGAGGGCCCCATTTTCAAAATTCAATTTGCGTTACAGTGTTATTATAGTTAACCAAAACTAAACTATTTAAATGTTTTTGTTCATTTAAATAAAGCAGAAATAAGATAAATATAAATATAAGATGAAAATCGTAAAATTAAGCTTTGACAACTAACTGAAATAAAATACGTTTATGTACGTAAATTAGTAAAAACTAAAAATAAACTGAAAAGCTAAAAGAAATATAAAAAAACAAATGACAAACACACAACAAAATTACTAAAACTAACTAAATTAAAGTGAAAACTGAAACTATAAAAATAAAATGTTAATCAATTCTCTATCCACCTTTTGTTCAACCTGCCACAGGATCTGCTGAAACAGTTCTACTCCGCCATTATTGAATCCATCCTCTGCACTTCAATTACTGTCTGGTTCAGCTCAGCTACCAATCTGACCTCAGAAGACTTCAGAGGGTAGTCCTGACTGCTGAGCGAATCATTGGTACAACCCTCCCTCCTCTCCAAGAACTGTACTTATCCAGAGTGAGCAAAAGGGCTAGCAGAATCACTCTGGATCCCTCACATCCAGCACACTCCCTCTTTGAACTGTTGCCATCTGGTCGACGCTACAGAGCACTGAGCACCAGAACGGCCATACACAGGAACAGTTTCTTCCCTCAGGCAATCCATATCATGAACACTTGACAATAACTGTAGAACACACACTATTTATACACACATACACTTATTTATCTAACACACACAATCAGTCCCGAACACCTAAAATTTGCACATAAATTTGCACCTGTACATACAAAAACTGTCTATTTTAATATACCTGCACACACAATTGTCATTTTATATATTTTTATTCCTTATTTACTTTCTACGTAAATATTTTATTTATATTTTATTTTCTGTGTTTTTTGTTCTGTCACTGTCATTCTGTTACACTGTGGAAGCTTCTGTCACGAAAACAAATTCCTCGTATGTGTAAACATACCTGGCAATAAAGCTCATTCTGATTCTGATTCTGATTCTGATCTTCTCAGAATTCAACCAAACCACAGACTCCGGTGGGTCACTGATGTGAGGCCTTTAAGGTCTGAGAAGATTCACACCTCTCAAGATGGGCTTGTCCAATGAGAAAGGCCGGAATCCCAAGTGGGAGTTTGGAAATACTGGGGAGTTTATGATCCTTTGTTTGGAAGCATGGTAATTTGCATATGGAACTTGAATCGAAATTCTTAAAGATTCTCAGGACACATAATATATTGCCTATGTAACATATAATATACACTCTTGTTTAGATAATCAGAAGACTAATTCATAGATACTAAACAAGGTAAGAATACATATAGGTAAGATGACCGAACGATGGTTCCATCATACGCCTTCATAAAACAGTATAAAATCTCAAAGACAACATACACAATTACCTGAAGGATATGTGTGTTCATTCAAAGAAGGTTTTCCTATGTATTAATTAGTAGAAAAGTCCATTTCTTCTGTGCATTGTGGATTTCCTATGGAAATTGTAGTGAGAGTGGTAATTCTCAACATGTCATTAGGTTGTAAATGGATCTGGTCTAGCAGAGGTGTAGTGGTTGCCATGGGGACCAGGGGGGCCTGGTGTCGTTGCAGACATCCTGGCACCCAGTTTATTGGGTGAGGGGACTGTGACGATTTGTTAAATCAAATGAAAAATTGTGTTTGATTGGTCCAGATGCTACAATGGTTAGGAAGATGGGTGGGAAACAGATGTATAAAAGTATTCCAGTTTTAATAAAAGAGGGTAGATATATAATGACTAATGAAGAAAAGGCAGAGGAGTTAGTAGAAGCATTCGTTAAGGTTCATAAAGTATGAAAGTACAGAGGGAACACATTTTGAAAGAGAATCCTAATATGTTGGTTCGAAAAGTGCCATCTGGATGCACATTGGATACAGATTTTACAGTGTATGAACTGAAGCAGGTGTTAAACAGGGTCAAAAATACATCGCCAGGAAAAGACGAAATATGTTAGGAAATTATAAAACATCTTTCAGATGTGTCTCTGAACATTATTTTAGAGTTTTTTAATAAGATATGGGAGTTAGGAAAACTCCCTACCTCTTGGAAGCACGAAGTGATAATTCCAATTGGAAAGCCTGGACCAATTATAATTAAGACCAATTTCTTTAACATCTAATTTATGCAAAGTGATGGAGAGAATGATAATTAGCCGATTAAATGATGTAATAGAAAAGAAAAATCGAATATGTTCATATCAGAGTGGCTTTAGAAAAGGGCATAATACAATGGATTCAATAATATGTCTAGAATCTGACATTAGAAAGGCAATAATGAATAAGGAGGTGTTGGTAGGTGTGTGTTTTTTTAAAAAGCCTATGATATGCTGTGGAAAGAGGAACTTTTAGTTAAATTAGACAAGATGGGAATAAAAGGAAAAATGTACAGTTGGATTATGGATTTTTTGATTAATAGGACCATACAAGTAAGGGTCGGAACAAGTTATTCTAGGACTTACTCAACAGATAATGGGACCCCACAAGGAAGTGTGTGTAGCCCAGTTTTATTTAACATAATGATAAATGACATATTTTCAATGATTGGACAAGGATTTGGTAAATCTTTATATGCTGATGATGGTGCCTTGTGGAAAAGGGTAAGAAATGTAGTATTTGTGGAAAGTAGTATGCAGAAAGCAGTTAATGAAGTGGAAACATGGGTAAATAAGTAGAGTTTTAGACTGTCAGTAGAAAAAACTAAAGTGATATGTTTCTCAAAAAAGAAGAAATCACCCAATTTTAAACTAAAGATTTATGGAAAAATGTTAGAGCAGGTAACAGAAATTAGGTTCCTTGGATTATGGATGGACTCAAAACTAACTTTTGCATCACATATTAATAAAGTAATAGATAAATGTAAAAAGGGAATACATATTTTAAGATGTTTGGCAGGGGTAGATTGGGGTGCAACCCGACAGGCATTGAAAAGAGTATATTGTGCAATGATTAGACCTATGATTGATTATGGCAGCATAGTATAGTTCGGCATCAGTATCTATGTTGAAGAAAGTAAGTGGTATTCAATCTCAAGCACTAAGAATAGGAAGTGGGGCATTTAGAACATCGCCAGTCTCAGCGATGCAGGTGGAAATGGCAGAGTTGCCTTTAGACCTCCGGAGACCTAAGTTAAAGATGGCATACTGGTGTTCTGTAAGGGGGCATGTAGAAACCTATTCAGTCAAAGATGTTTTACAAAAATGTTAGGAACATGAGAATATAAATTATTTGTAGTTTTGGATGGAATGCCAACGTAGATGTTAAGAAGGTAGGAATTAATGACATAAAAATAAGTTCAACGGTAGCAATACCAATTATACCCCTTGGCTGATTCCGCATGCCAATGGTAGATCTCCAGTTGCATTTTAAAATAAATGAAAAGGAAAGGTGTATGCCTAAAGAAATGGTAGTGGATCAATATTTGAAACAAAACTATTTTAATAGTATTCAAATATATACGGATGGGTAAAAAAAAATCCAGATTCTGGGTATACAGCAGCAGCCATATATATTCCCTATTTTAAATATAGTACAGTTAAAAGGTTATCTAATGATGTATCTGTATTCACAACAGAAATGATGGCAATTCTAATGGCTTTGCAGTGGGTGGAAGAAATCAATCCTATAAGTGTAGTAGTTTGTTCAGATTCATATTCAGTATTTAACAGCTTAAATAGTGGGAAATCAGCATCTAGACAGGATATACTTTATGAAATTTTACAGAATTTATATAGAATAAACCAAACAGGAGTAAGAGTAGAGTTTTTATGGATATCTGCCCATGTAGGTATAGAAGGGAACGAGGAGGTGGATAAGCTGGCAAAGTCAGCATTGAGAAAAGAAGAGATTGACATCGAAATTCCTTTAAGTAAAACAGAAGTAAAAGGTATTATTAAAACAGCAGTTGGAAGTATGTGGCAAGACGTATGGAATAAAGAGTCAAAAGGGAGACACTTATTTAGCATTCAACAGAAAGTGGGGATTGAAAGAAAGGTATATGGAAACAGAAGAGAAGATACTGTTATAACCAGGATCCATATAGGACACTCTAACCTTAATTAATCATTGCATATAATAGGAAAACGTGAGTCAGATAGCTGCAGTTACTATTGAATAACAGAAAGAGTTGAACATGTGCTTTTACATTGTGATGCATATAGACAAAGAAAGCAACTTGTTGAAAAACAAGGAGATATGGAAATCAATGACATTTCAGTTAAGAATATATTTCAGAACGCACAGAATCAGTTAAGGGTTTATGATGTTCTTCTAAGATATTTGAGAGATAGAGATTTGATTAGAAGAATTTTTTTTTTTTTTTTTAGTATATAAAATTTTCGTTCATCGAGGCCTCACAGCGATTAGCATTTAAATATGCTCTGTACCTCACTACAAAATTATTGTATTTCCACCTGTGGGGCTGCAACGCATCATTGGACTACTTTTGGTTACTGTGTTTTGCATTTTGCAGTATTATTGGCTTGCATTTTCTGTCCGTCCATGCTTTTATTTATAGCATAACGTTACTTAGAATGCTGTGGTTAGGTTTCAAGGTAGGAGTGGGATTAGCGACCCAAAATATTTTTTGTAATGCTTGTTTTTACTAAAGGGTAATTTCCTTTGCTTATTTCGGTCCTTTAACGTTGTTTACGTTTGTTTACTTTGTTAATGAATTAAATATTTAACATTTTTTAACTGACCAGGCAAAGATTAAACAAGGGTTTGTGGATCAGAATTTTTGTTTCTTTTCTGTTGTTTTTATAATAATGCAAGTTATTAATTAATTAACTAACTTTTTACAGTTGTCTTTTCTTTTTGTGCCCGTTTTGTCTTTTCTTTGATTAGCAACGAACACTGTACTGCAGTGAATGCAGTGTTTTCATACTGTGCCCTTTTCTGTGCTTTCCAGACCCTGCCATTTTTCCTGCCTCTTCATACAGGCTGTCATGATGTCGTCTCAGAAGGTAGGCTCATCTTGTCTAAAGGGTTTTCAAATTTGCAGCAGCATATTGCTGACAGGCCAGAAAAAGGGATCAATGTCACGTTATGCTCACCAAGCCTGCATTTATTTGATCCAAAGTACAGCAAAAACAGTAACATTTTGAAATATTTTTACTATTTAGAATAACTTTTTTTTATTTGATTATATTTTAAAATGTAATTTATTCCTGTGATTTCAAAGCTGAATTTTTAGCATCATTATTCCAGTCACATGATCCTTCAGAAATCATTCTAATATTCTGATTTGCTGCTCAAAACACATTTATTATTATTATGTTGAAAACAGCTGAGTAGATTTTTTTCAGTTTTTTTTGATGAATAGAAAGTTCAGAAGAAGAGCATTTATCTGAAATGTATATCTTTTGTAACATTATAAATGTCTTTATCATCACTTTTGATCAATTTGAAGCATCTTCTATATTTCTATATTTCTTTTCCAAAAAAAAAAATACCTTATATATATTATATATATAATATAGTATATATCATATATATTTATATAATAATATACTGACTACTCCAAGCTTTTTGAATGGTAGATGAATAAAGGCGGACCTTTGGATCTTTCTATCATAAGGATCCTAAAAAAATGTCTCCGACTGTTTTTTAAATATTGATAATATATAATAATAATAAATTTTCTTGTGCAGCAAATCAGGCACATTAGAAGGTGACATTGAAGATTGGATTAATGATGCTGAAAATTCAGCTATGCATCACCAAATAAATTACATTTTAAAAGATTTTTCAAATAGAAAGCAGTTAATTTAAATAGTAAAAATATTTACAATATTACTGCTTTTGCTGTACTTTGGATCAAAAAAAAGCAGCCTTGGTGAGCAGAAGAGAATTAAAAATATGAATAAATCTTACTGTTTCAAACACTTTTTGACTGGTAGTCGAAGTTTATAGCTTAACAATGTTTTTTTCACCTTATAAAATAGTTTTGTTATAGGATATACAAAACTATTGTTAGAGCAGGAAACTTTTCTATACATCGTGTTTCAACCCAAGCATGAAGTATACGAAAATATCAAATTGTGTATATGTGTATTAAAAAATTATGTGCATAAAAAATGGCCATGTGCCACGAAAAAGTAAAATTTAAGACATGTGGGAATGTATGAAATATTAAAAAAATTATGAAGCATAATAAACTTTAAATAAAAAATTAATTAATTAATTATTGAATATAAAATAAATTAAATATAAATAAAGTTAGAATAAAAATAAAGTAAAATAAATACAGAAAATAATCATTGAAGAAAATTTTTTATAAAAATTAATTCAGGATCAAATTATTACAAGTGGATTGTATTTGTTTAATCAAATCATTTATTCCTTTATTTTCTATTACATGAAATATTACGAAAATGGTTTTAAGTCAGTTATTTCTATATTTTGCTTTAGTGTGTCAGTAGGAAATATCAGTTTTCATTTCCAAACATTCATTTTGCCATTTAATTGTAATAATCCAGTGAGATCTTTGTTTGCACAATGAGTCTGACAGCAGCCAGTGCTCCACACAGAGATCTGATCTGATCATCATCCAGTCTGTCTGGAATGACATGAAGAAACAGAACAAACGGAGACAGACTCAATCCAGAAGAACTGTGGCAACGTCTCCAAGATGATTCAAGAAACCTGACCAGCGGCGACGTTCTGAGAACATTTTGGGAACGTCAGATTTCCAAGTAAAATATGGTCCCCTAAACGTCCCGAGAACGTCCTGAATATTCTGTGAAGGTCCTCCAAATAACGTCCCCCAACCCTTTAAAGAACTCAACATCATGACCGTCTCAGAACGTTCTGGGGATGTAACTAGGCAACGTCCTTGACACCAGCGGGGATGTTCTGAGGACGTTCTGGGAACGTAAAATTTCTACCGGGCATATTACTAGTTACTGTCTTTTGAAAGTAATTAGTTACATTACAATATTACTGTCTCTAAATTGTAATGCGTTACACTACTTTTGAGTTACTTTCACCAAAATATCCACAGAAGTATTATAAAATGCCAAAATGTAGTTTATTGCTGCTCATTCTACATCCAGTGGAGGGTAATGTGGTAGGTCTATATAGCATAAAATATATGAAATCATATTTAGATACCGGTATGTAGGTCTACATTAATGTTACGTTGTAGTTTAGGTTAAAAAATATAAGCACAAATCGCATTATTACATTCATAAATAACACCGGTAAATAAAGCGAAATATTATCATGTACAAACAATAAACACAATACCTAGCCTATAGGCTATTTTGAACGGTTTCAGAAGAAAACACAAATGAAAAATATAAGTTGCTAAACAAGCCAAAATGAATTAGGCTAATTCAAAGCGAAACTGAAAGCAAACGGCGTTCTCGCACAGCCTGCCTCTCTCATTCGGCATTAATCCAATTAAATGTGTCCATATTTGCGATGTATTTGAATGCTAAACTATTATTTATTATGTAAACCAAGCTTACTTAACGCACTTAAAAAACATCCTCGTCACATGTGCAAATGTGTGTTTGGCCCGAGCTCAGGCTGATCGGCACGGATTGTACTACGCAGTAGGCTATACGCACTATTTAAATATGTTAAAATCACTTAACTACAGCTTCACTTGGCTTATTACGTTTTCAAGTTATTCCATATACGTAGCAAGGTTTCATAAAAATAAAACACAGTAAATAAAATATAATGAGTGATATTAATAAAAATATATTCATACTCATTTCAACATACTATGATTTGGGACATACTAATTCTAATTTTGAATACGATTAAAAAGTTACCGATTAATATATATATATTATACTGATTATCACTGTCACAGTATACCACTGTTTAAATATTTTCCAACTGATCAGTACAAACTATTTTAAGAAGGAAACATTGTAATGAACTGGCAAGCTTGCCAAGATTGTTGTGGTTCTTCAGATACCTTATCAATTTGTGATTGCCGTCGATGTGCCATAAACTATTTGGCGCTGGTACAAAGTACTTCCTGCGCCGTCGTGGGTTGAGCTGAAGGTTGCGAATTGAGACTCCATAAGGATCCACACGGCGCATGGATTCCTGTACACGCTGTCCTATAATATGCAAAATAAATCACAGAATTAGGTGTGAATTACTCAAAATCACTAACTACACAAGTCAGGTTTTCAAGTCCCATAATAAATTCACAAGCAATAAATAAAGCAACTTTTTGCAGCGTTATTAATAGATCAGATATTGACCAGAAGCCTGTTGGTGAATGTTTCCCTGACCCAGTGACTCACTTACTCTGTATGCGGATACCCTGTGCATTCAAGTGCCCGACCATCATTTTATATCCACAATTGGGATGGTGCTGCAGAATTTGGGTGACAGTTTCATCCAGATCATTGTCATCCAAAGGAGTAAATAGATCGTGGACTCTGATCATTAAAAACATCAAAGTTAATTGACACAACAATGTCAACAATGTTTTTTGTACAAACAAAAAACTGTGAGATTAGCTGCCCTGTTTGTTAGCTTTGCTGCAATTTCAAAGACTTAAAACTAGTGTTGTCTGAAACAAAATAGCAATACATTAATGTTAAAGGTTGTCGTGTATGAAGTTACCATAACAGGCCTTTAAAAACCTAAAGCAAATAAGGTCTAGAGGAGGTTTAAGTCCAATTAAATTAGTTTCATAGCATAACACTGCAACTCATTATTTTGTAACAATGGGCACAATGTACACTACAGCAATACAACAGCCACTATTTTTAACTCTAAGAAACAGCAACAAAAGAAGAACCCTTTGGTTTATGCAAGGTGAAACATGCATTTGATGTCATGATTAGAATAGATTAAGAATAGGTAACTATAGAGAAAGGTTTCGAAAAGTTACAATAATTCACAATATATGGGTTTAAGTTCACAAAACAAACATAAGTGTCAAATCGGTCATCAAAACGTACAGCTGACAGAATGTTATAAATTACCTTATCCCATGCTGTGCCATCCTCCGACGAATTGTTCTCTCGCACACTCCAAATAAATTAGCTATATCTCGAGTGGTGTGTCCTAAAAGGAGGTGTGCCTCGATTACATGCGAAGGTAAAAGGTATGGTGGGCGTCCCATGTTTGTCTCTGTTTCTGAGCGTAGGTGAAGCTGGCCTGCTGCGTCTTGAAGACCGGCGAACACAGCTGGATCAAGGTCCACATCCATATCAGCACTGAGCTGAACTAAATCATCGACTACATGTTCCAAACGAAACAGAAGGTAGTCGCTTGGTGCATGATCTATATAATTTGCTATTAAACGCAAATCATTAGCAATGGAACTTAAAATACCCGCCATATTTAAAGGGGTCATATGATGCAAAAGTTTTCCTTTCTCTTTGGAGTGTTACAAGCTGATTGTGGATAGATAAGATCACTGAAGTTGCAAAGACTAAAGTCTTAAAACCAAAGAGATAGAGATATACAAAGAGATATATACATATCTACCTCACTATGTGGGAATATTTGCATAATGCGGCCCAAATGTGCACGCAAAGAAAGAAGGCGTGGTTTCAGTAACCGCAGTTAGTGTTGATGCAGCCATGTCAGGGAGACGCTGTGTGTTTCTAGGCGAAAGCAAAAGCACTTTATTTGGCCTTCCGAAAGTAGATGCATTTAGGAATCTTTAAGATTACTTACAACAGAACAGCAATGTATTTTATGGACGACCGTTTCGTGAACTAGGAGAGGAGGTAATTCTGACTTTGCTTTGACAATCTGGTGCTTCTGAATCAGCTTCTGTTTTGTTATTAGTTTATGTATTTTCTATTGACTGTTCAAATGTAGAGTTTTGCGCATCGTGTGTGTGTGTGTGTGTGTAGTGGCGTGTGTGTGAGGACGGAGAAGAGAGAGAGAGAGAGACAGCGTCACATCACAGTGAGTCAGCTGTCTTAACCGTGGCTTGTGTACTGCATCATTACTGTGTCTGTCCCCTTTCGGGCTTGAACTGATGGTAAAAACTAATGACATTATTTACTGTCTTACATTTATTTTGAAAGATGAAGCTATGATTATGGTAAGGGGCGTTACATTTACGACGAGTGCTTGCGGTGTTCGGCCAATCAAAATGCACTGTGTCTGCTGGCCAATCAGAGCAGACTGCGCTTGTCGGAAGGAGGGATTTGTAGAAAACGAAGCGTTTGAGAGAAGCGGGGCATAGAGGACCTACAATAATTACAGTATTTGAAAAATAATGTGTTTTTTGAAATTTAAAGCATGTCAACATATTCTGTTAAACAAATAATACACACATAAGATCTTTAAAAAAAGCTCATATGACCTGTACAGAAACTATTATCCACAGTAGAACGCCATAACGAATCGATCTGTGTAACCAAAGGCCTGCATTGAGAGATGGTTAGGACGCCCTACCTCCCCCCCCCTATTACCATACGGAACAGAAATACAGAAAAATAAATGTAGAAATTCGGAATGCATTAATAATGTAAAATAAATAAAACGCAGAAATGATAAGTTAATGTCTAACTACATAAAATAAATGTAGAAAAAACAAGTTAGTTATAACACAAATGGGTACAAAAATCGCATAAAGACAGATTGACAATTATTTATTTTACATTCACTCATTTAGCATATCTGCATTTATTATTATTTATTGAATAATTCTTTATTTAGGTACTTATGTATTTCTACATTTCTTGATGTATTTCTTTGTATTATTTTATTATCTAATTTATTATTCATTTATAATTCCAGACTTGTTGTACTGGTGATGCAATCATGTCCCGTGAATGGTGCTTCCATGTTCCAAGGGTCAGGAAATATGTTGCAGCACAGTCCGAATGAACGTCACATCGGACACAGGAAACAGTAAGGAATGTTCTGTTAATGTCCCAAATGTCCTCTTTGTAACGTTGCTTATGTGACCATGGAAAAAACAATATAGAACGTCCTAAAGTCATATTGGGAACATTGTTATATGACTAAAAGAGGACCATGTGGGAATGTTCTGTTAATGTCCCAAATGTCCTCTTTGTAACGTTGCTTATGTGACCATGGAAAAAACAATATAGAACGTCCTAAAGTCATATTGGGAACATTGTTATATGACTAAAAGAGGACCATGTGGGAATGTTCTGTTAATGTCCCAAATGTCCTCTTTGTAATGTTGCTTTGTGATCATAGAAAAACCAATATAGAAAGTCATCCTAAAGTCATATTGGGAACGTTATAATATGACTAAAAGAGGACCATATGAGAACATTCTGTTAACATCCCAAATGTCCTCTTAGTAACGTTCTCATGTGACCAAAAAATAACCAAAATGGAAAGTCCTCCTAAAGTCATATCTGGAACGTTATAATATGACTAAAAGAGGACCATGTGAGAACGTTCTGTTAACGTCCCAAATGTCCTCTTTGTAACGTTGCTATGTGACCATAGATAAACCGATATAGAATGTCCTCCTAAAGTCATATTCAGAACGTTATTATATGACTAAATGCGGACCAGGTGAGAACGTTCTGTTAACGTCCCAAACGTCCTCTTTGTAATGTACTCTGTGACCATAGAATAACCAATATAGAACATCCTCATAAAGTCATATGCGGAAAGTTATTATATGACTAAAAGAGGACCATGTGTTATTAACATTGAGCACCAGCACTTTCATATCCAAAGGTTCGGGACTGTAAGGCATTTGCGAACATCACAAAAATGAACGATGGTAATCTCTGCATTCCATCAGAAAACTAACCTCCCTTCTCAAACCATATGAGAGTCGTAAAAGCTGAACCATGGTCAGCCCAGGTGCCAACTTTCTCAAATGAGTTCCTGTCTCGCTCTGCTTATCTTTACAAGAAACACAAGATGAGGGTGATTTACCAAGCCACCTCCGGTATCGACAATACTAGGACAACAAGAACTGACCCCCTCCCATCTGGATTCATTTAAGCTACAGAAGGTCAGTAGGTTTCATGACTGGCTTCAGCATAAATAAAACATCTAATGGACCACAGCACAAAGAACCTGGTATCTGGAAAGATTCCCAAGACAGAAACTCCTGGACCCCATGACCGTTTAACACATAAATTGATAATCCCATCAACAAAAGAGACAATTTTATATAGCTCCCTGTCCAGCAGAAACTTGGCAGACTCTCAACTCTGACACAAGAATGACCTCAGGACACCTCCCCTTTCCCCCCTGCATTCCAAAGAAAAGGGACACAAGCTTACACAGACAATCGTTGAAAATCATTGAAAGTATCGGAGCATAGATTCACAAATAATATGTTGTATGTCTTATATATATATATAATATTGCTTGATGTGTCATTTAATCTGTGCACTTAAATCACGTGTTATTACCCTTTTAGGGAAATGAGGTTATATATGTGTTTGTAAGAATGGAAGTTTTAGTATTGACGTAAAATGTGATAATTGCAGAATATTGAAAAGTGAAAAGCTGTTATTTCAAACAGTATGTGTTGTAGGAAACTTTATAGAAGTATCAACCAAATCTTTGCAAAGATTTTTCTCCACATAATAATTTGGAGCCTCTTGTTAATGTATGCATGCTCCGCCTTGCAACAAGTCGATTGGAAGGTCGCGTCGTGGGACGGACTTATGCAGTGGAGCAAAAACCCAATGCAGGACAGATTTGGTTGCTCTCGCCTGTCGCTGTGTTAAGAGCACTCCCAACTTGTGCTCCCAAGCTTACCATCAAAGCGATCGGTCATCCAAAACACAAACACTTCAGAGAAACACGATCTTCAAAAAACTTAACGCAAACTCAGACTGTAGCAAAACTGCTGAAGCCTCAGTGTCATAAAGAAGCCAACCAATCTCCGGAGGGCTTTCCCGAAAGGATGTCATTCAAACGTCATTCCGACGTCACCTCGGACCAATCAGCAACGGAATTCCATCAAGCAGCCAAACCAGGAAACTCAGCTTTCAGTGGTCAACCAAGCAGAACGCAAGTAACAAACAAAATCTTATCTCTGCTGAACTGGTATCGAGCTAATTTAAGCAGTAAACATAAGACAAACCTCTGCTTTGGGAATCTCTAAGGATTTAAATCCTCGTGAAACGAAGGTTGAAATTTGAACGTCATGCAATCCGTAACTCTCATTCTAGAGCTGTACGTGTTGGTGTGTGTGTGTGTGTGGGTGTGTGGGTGAGTGTGTGTGTGCGTGTGTGTGTTGTGTGTGTGTGTGTGTGTGTGTGTGTGGGGTGTTTTAGCTTAGTCTTGATGAGTAGCTAGAGTAGCCAATAAAGTAAGTGTTCATTAGACGAAGTGGTCTGGTGTCATATAATTTTAATGTTAAAACCTTGCCAAAAAGATCCTTGCTACCTAGCCTTGTGTTATTCTAAAATGACTATAATAGCTTACTTATACCTAAAATTGTATGCCGTGCAGGGAAAATACCATATTCAATTTGTTAAAATATTACTGAGGTATGGCTCGCGTGGACGACACTTGATTAAAGTGCTAAATAAACAATTGGAACAGTCGAATCGGTTGGCTTCAGACCATCCCAGATCGAGTCTCTCAAACATAAATAATAATAATTAATTCCCTTACAACGGAGTTAATTTCATTACAGGACTTTTGTCACCTTTAGAGAACTTTTAGAGAACGTTGCGCAAGGTTGCAAGAATGCTCCTCCTACGTGGGATATAGCCTAATGTATTACATTTTGGAAGTAACTTGCCCAACACTGGGTGGGATGACATGTCAACGTGGTCGAACCATTGGTAAATCTGGCATAGCTGTCTTTCTGTTCTGGACATGGTGATGCTGTAGCAGCTGCCTGCCTCCAGCTCGAAGGACCAAAATTTGTATGGACGTTTACGGTGCAGTTCTTAGTCTATGTGGCAACAGCTACAGATTTGTCCAGTCAGAACAATAAATCATTCAGTCCATATGTCCACAATAAACTCCTTTACTGTTCCCATTTGAATCATACATCAGTATGAGTGTGGTTCTATAAATGAATAATAACAACAATAATAAATATATGAACACTTACAAGCCAGAAAACAGTATTAGTAGAACGATATATATGTATATTATACTGTATATAAGTGCACTAAATAGCTATTTATACTATATTAAAATAGCAGGATATTCTAATAATTACTTATTGTCAATAGTGGCAATTATCTGCACGTCAGCATTGTAATACATTATAAAACAGTATGCAATAATAACTTATTGAGTGTACATTTTAATTTTAATTCAAATTATTAAATGGATGCCACCTTATTGGGACAAAAGCCCTCCCTTCACCTACACCTACCCTAACCCTACCCGATACTTTTTCAACTTTTTGATTATTTCCTTCATTTTTATTAAAAAAAAAATGCCTTTACGATGTGATACGAGACTTGAAAAGGGAGAAAAAAAAGTTAGCCCAAAAGGGGGCAGATTCGAACAGGGCGATCGCTGTCAAAAAGTTGCCGAAGAAAACGCGTTTACCATCTGCGACAACTGGAACTGAAAATAGCAATCTATGTTGGTGGAGGGTGAGTGAATCGCCTTTGCCAACCGTTTTTTTTTATTCCCAACAGTTAAACGGTTGCCCACAGAGAAAAAAACGAGGGGGCACTTTCCGCGCCTATGATGTATACACAGAGGAATGGCTTACTACTATTAGTGCAGCAGGGAGCCGTTGGGGGCCCCCCCCCCCCCCCCCGAAATGTAGACCAGTGTTTACAACGGGGTGCCGTTTATGTGAGAGCAGGGGTGCAGTGTAAAAAAAATAATTTTTTAATATTTTTTAAATGCTAAAATGTTCAAAAAAGCATATATTATATAATATACATTTCTGATGTCGCCAATAATTAGAGATGCACTGAAATCCCGGCTGCCAAAAATTAGTTCACCGCTCAGGTTTCACTTTCACTGACGCTCTGCGTATTATCTATGCGTGTGTGCGCTCTCCGCTCAGTCGCTCACGGCCCATGTGAGTGCTCCACTCATATACCGTTCATGCTCATCGGAACAGCAAAGTCCACTCAAAAATCGAGCTGACAAGAAACATCGATGTAGTACAGTATTGTTTCTGTTTGCAATAGCCCTACTGTGCTAAAACAAGGTGTGGTAAATGGGCAACTCTTGTAACGCTGCCCTCTCATTCATTGATCTGCTAACCGTTATGCTCACGTGTCCTCTGATAATAAAAGCTTTCTAGGATTAAACATTATTTGGATAATGCTATATAGCTATTATATACTATCCTAATCTTAAATGCTTACTACTGTGTGTCACACCTACCTGAAAAACTAAAAAGCAATTTATTTAATTTGTAGGCCTATCGTTATTTTTTATTTGTGCTATCATTAGTAATTTCTTTATTTGTTCTTATTTTATTATTAATTGCTTAGCCTCCTTGTCATTTTTTATACAATTCAAATTTTGAAATCAAGCTATCTCGTGCTACTGCAGCAAAATTATCCAACTGTAAAATCAAAAATACACTGATTGAGCAAAACTTTGTTTAATTACCATTATAACTAGCTATCTCACAATGTTTAAATATGAATAAAAGCCTACATTAAAATCTGTCATTTAAATTGGTCTTTTCATTAGAAATTAGACTACTGATTGCCACCATTGATGGACATTTTTTTTATAATATTAAAAATATATGTATGACAGTATATTCGAGAAGGGTCTGGCTGCAGCTGGCACTTGCCTCTCAGACACTTGCGCTCTCAGGCTTGCACTCTCAGACACTTGCGCTTCCGCTAGTGACATCACTTGCAGTCTTTTTTTTTTATTTTGTTCTATTTATTGATCACTTTTTGTTTGAATCTCTCAACATTTTACAACAGTAGCCAGGGGGTGAAGACAAGAAAAAATAAACTAAATTACGAAGCCACTTGCAATCGCCACTTGCACTCTCAGCTACCTGCGACATCACTTGCAATCGACACAAAATCGTGCGTGTTGCCAATGGAGACAAGATGCTGTGGTGGTGATTAAACAATTAAAACTAATTTAGTACCATAACCTACAGGGTCCTGCAAGAAAAAAACAAGACCCGCAAATCCGTCGCCACAGAACATGAACGCAATGCACAAAGTCTCTCGATAAGCGTTTTCCTCCTGTAGAAAAACATAAACATTTAACATGGCTTAATGTATTAAGATTCTATTAAAATATCAAATTCAATATAGTTTATTAATATAATGAATATGTATATAGTGTTTTCCTCCCACACCGCAAAACGTGGCATAATGGATTAAGATGATAAAGACCAAACTCAATGTTCTTCATTATTAAAATATAGCCTACATAACTAACATACAGGCAAGCAGGTGAGCCCAGAATAAAAGCAACACGCACAGTTTCGTGTTAAGCATTTTTCCATACAGAATAAACGGTCTACAGCTCTTTTATATCATTGTCTCTGTCCATTAAGCTACATTACGTGTTTCATTTATAATGATTTTCTATGGGAGGAAAATATTTATCGTGCAATTTAATGCATTGCGTTCTGGGCTCGTCCGCTTGCCTGTACGGAGTTGATCCTTTTAAAATCTCTTAATGCATTTCAAAATGCACGTTCAAATTTGTTGGTCTGTATATACTTTGAGTCAACAAAAAGACATATAGGCTACTGAATTGTCTTAGTCCGTTATTATGCCACATTAAGCGTTTTTGCTGTATGGGAGGACAAGTGAAAGTTTGCACATTGTGTTCATGGCCATCTGCCTGCCTTGTAGTAAATTAAATAATAACTATATATCAAATTTTATATTTTAATTGCACTTAATGTATCTTAATACATCAAGCCATATTAAGTGTTTATGTTTTTCTAAAGGAGGAAAACGCTTAATTAATGAGAGGACTTTGAGTTAATCTTCTGCTGTCTGTGATCACGAATTGCGGGAGGGGTTTGTCTTTCTTGCAGTTACTGTACTAAATTAATTATACTTGTATAGTACTTCATTAGTTTTATAAGTATTCGCTTTTTATTTCTCCTCTTTCCTAATACTTGTTTAGCTTCTGTTTCAGTTTTTATAACCATATCTTACTACGTGTAAGTAAGTTGTTTTTTAGCATGCAAGTTTGGCAGTGTTACTTTTTAGGATTACTGATAAACTAATGTCATTAGATTTGTATTATTTGCATTTGTTATTTATTTGTTATCTGAATTTATTCTGTCTGTATCTTTCGTTAAAAAACAAATCGTAAGTTTTAGTTTATTTAATTTGAGTTATTTCACTACGTAAAACTAAATGGCAATGAAATATAGTGAATTTATAAAGTGGTATTATATATATATATATGACAGATATGTATGATGTGTGTGTGTGGGTGTGACATCAACATATGATTTTTTGGTGTTTGGGTAGTGTTATGTTAGAAATCATCTTATACTCTATACCTTTGTTCTTAATATTTGAATTGTTTTTAGCTTTCTTTTGTTTTTTTAACTGTTAAGTTTGAAATTTTGTTGTAGCTTGGTCATTTTTATTTAATCTTATTTTTTAAACTGTGTCTCGGTAGTATTTATAAAGTTTTAGGCTTTAGTTGGGCTTGTTTTAGTTGTTTTAAACTACAATGGATTGCGTCTGTTGGCCTCAATTGTAAGACGCTTTGGATAAAAGCATCTAATCAATGACCTAAATAAATAAATAAAATAAATCATCGTTTACTCAACCACCACAGCGTCTGTCTCCATTGGCCACACGCCGATTGTGTGATTTGACGTGACGTCGCAGGTCTCGGATGAGTGCAAGTGCGATTGATTGCAATGTGATTTCGTAATTTAGTTTCTTTTTTCTTGTCTTCACCACCTGGCTACTGTTATAAATGTTGAGAGATTCAAACAAAAAGAATAAATAGAACAAAATAAAAAAATATAAAGACTACTAGTGACGTCGCTAGTGGAAGTGCAAATGTCTGAGCGTGCAAGCCTGAGAATGCACGTCTGAAAGTGCAAGCGCAGGCTGCAGCCAGACCCTTTTGGTATCTTCGCCGTTTTCTGCTGACCGAATCTATACTTTTCCAAAGTCTATATCGAAGTTAGAAGAATTCAAAATGTGACAAAACTAATTTGTAGGGGCCCCAATTTTTAAAATTTTCCACAGAGTGGCGACTAAAGAAAGTTTGGGAAACATGAATTAGACAACTCCAAGTTTGTGGATCCGCTCCGTCTGACAGTGCTGTTGGCCGTTGTTCGTCAAGTGTTGCCAAGTCCGCGGGATGGGCTACTTTATCACTGTGGCTCCGGGTTGTTTTTCATTCAGCGGGTGAAGCGACCCACTAACGGTATTTTAGCCCCCAGAACGCGTTTTTACCGGGGGACCCCCTCGAACGCGGGGTTAGTTCTGGTAGCAATTGGCGGGTTTTGTTATTAGGAAAACCGGCAACCATTTACCCCAGCAGTAACTTTTTTATTATGCTAACTAGCGGGTTATCGAAAAATATATTGGCATCATGTATTAAAGAGAAAATAATCCCTTCATCCGATGTTTAAGTGAATAAAATAACCTTGACAGCCTTACTTACTGGAGTTCCTCAACTATTGATTTTCAAAGGTACTTTGATGTTTTCGTTCTTAATTGACTAAAGTCAAAATTTTTAAAGGCATTTAAATAACTGACTAATAATCTTTTAATTATCATTAAAGTGAAAATGACTGAACCTAAACATTTAAAAGACAAAGGTCAGATGGACTTCAGATTGCATCTGAGGTTTGCACATCATATATATTATATATTATATATAGATATACTGTTCAAGGAAAAGTTGAAGTCTTTCCTGGTAACATCCCTTTGCCAGTGATGACCATCAAGAATTTATGACCCAGAAACATTGGTAGCAAAGTTACTCTAGCAACAGAACAATTTAATGGGGGCTAATTAGTGGTTTATTGGGGGTCCTGCTTCATGTGGATACACTCTGTGTTGTGTAGAGAGCAGGAAAACACCAATTACTTTGCTGAAGATGGAAAATAAGATGTAACTGTATTTGAAATTACGTCTGACCAGCAGGTACCAGCTGTAACCTGTTGAACTTGTTAATTTTTAATTTGTAAAACTTCTCAGCGCGTAACTAATTTTTACTCCGTATAAGAGAAGGTACCAGTATAAAACAGCCTGGATAAGCAAGAAGACACACTTAGGGAGCACAGTGCAGATAAGAGGCTTGAACCAAGGTTGAACAAGCCACATCCTTCAAGACATCAGTGATGGCCTCATCCCAACTTCACCTCACTGTCTCCCTGTTCTGTTTGGCCATGGCAGCAAGCATTATATCATGTGGTCGATCTCATATGGTTTTGAACTCTGCGCTACAAGCATCTCATGGCAGTGCTGCTGATGAAGAGGTAAGATTTTAAAGTAACACTCTAAACCTCATTGCACTTAAAGAGCAGTAATACACGACCTTTAGAGCATATATTATAGCATATATAAAGTCTTAATTTTTCTTTCTAATCTGAAAAACTGATTAAACTGAATTAACAGATGCCAGAGAGATACTCCCTTCCAGAGCTTCAGTGGTTGCTCAGTAACTCAGACCCAGCAGCCATCCAGTCTGACAGCCCATCTCTGGGGATTCTACAGAACGAACTGGACCTAATGAGGAGAGACAGTGGAGACAAAGAGCGAAAACCAGGCTGCAAGAACTACTTCTGGAAATCCAGAACGGCATGCTAAACACAGGCAACCAACAGGTCCAAACCGGAGTCCTCCGCCACAATCAACATGCTGCCAATAATATACCCATTCCCTTTCCTGAATTCACACTCATCATACAACAGTCTCCGTCTTTAAAGTGAGCCTGAGTAATTGTAGCCATTATCTGTTGAGAGTGTTCTTTGATCTCTTATATGTCTTTCTCTGAAGCATTGACTGCTTGCAATAAACTGAATACAGCATAAGATGCTGGCCAGAGTTATTTTGTGTGCTGCTGGGCTTGTAATATTAGATGTTACAAAGAAGTTCTGAAACTATTTTAACAACACTTTGCATCAGCAGTAAAAGCTCAAACATAGATTCTGATTAGGGCAAAAATAGCCTGAATTATTTAGGAAAAAGGAATCAAGAGAAAAAATAAATAAATAAAAAAATATATATATTGAATATTACCTTTTTTGTTAAGATATACTGTCAAACCAAAAAAAAAATATAGCTATTATATCTATAATATAGGATCTTTCGTTTAGAGATATACAATCAAATCAATCAAAAGCATACATTCTTTAAAACAAATGCATATGTTCCCATCACACCATAGACAATACTGTACAAATAAGAAAATTATTTGTGTATGCTAGACGTTTAAAAAAAGAATAATAATAAAATATAGCTGCAAGCAGCAATTCCCTGGGTTCTAGCACTTTGTAATTATATATATTTTAAGATGATTTTACTCAATATGACCAAAGAATTATAAATACAATCACTTGTAATATTATTTAATGATTTGTTTCTTTTGACCAACCTACTCCAAAATTAATGTAATGCGGTCAACTAGGGTTTGGTGCCAATATACCAAAGTTTTGCAGCCTTAGATCCATTTTGGCACCATGCCAACAAAAGGGATGCTTAGTTAAATGAAAACTGTTTGAGATATCAAAAAGCTTTTGATAACTTTTTTCGCCAGAACAGCATGAAGATGATCCGAGTTGAATTTAGTGACAATGGGTCAAACGGTCTTAGAGGAATTTGAAAAAGTAGGGTTTTAAAGAAAATCTAAATGGCGGACAGGAAGCTTAATGGCAACATGAGAAAATTGGATATCATTCAGCATTCTATTCCAAATCTAAAGAAGAGTCTTGTCATTTCTAGCCAAACCGTTTGGAAATTATAAAGAAAAAGAGACATTTTTCATATCTTCGGTACTGTGCAGGTAACCTCAGGTCATGGTCAGGTCAAACTCCAAGCTTGGTCTGAAGACAATAAAGTGTTGAAGAGATATAGCCTCATGTCCAGCTCTTTGTCAAATTAATTTGTGCATTATACAATGTTTGGGTCTATCAAAAGATCTAGGACAAGTTCGAAAAAGTACATAATATCAAATATTTAATGAAAGGTTTGATTGACAGCAGTAGTCCAGGTGCAACCTGGTGATATGTGCAAAATTTGAAGTGATATGTTCACTTTTTCATAAAAGCATGAAACTTGGTACAAGTTATCCGGTTAGTGCTCGGACATTTTCAGAAATGGAGCCATTGCAAAAACATCTTGTGGTTGCCATGGCGACCATTTTATTTTCCATAACCAAATTATGTATTTTGTGTCATATCTCCTGAACCAAACATGATAACACAGAAAAGGTGATGTCTGCTGCTGTTTTGATGGTCAAGGATTACAATGACATATACAGCAACATAAACTGTTCAGGTAAAGAGTTAATGGTGAAATTAACAATGTGAGAAGGAAATAACCTTTTTTTTTTTGGTACAAATTTACAATAGTCCCCCCCATATTATGGGCTATTATTTTTTTTATTTGATAGTAAATAATATTTTATTCAATAGACAATAAAAGATTGCTTAATTAATTCATTATTAATTTGGTACGTTTATATAGGCTTTTCTGGGTTACTCAAAGCACTTTATTCAATAGTACAATAAACGATTGTTTTCAAGAATACAATCATATATTTCAGAGATATAAAAAAAAAATCAACTCAAGTAAGTGTATTTTTCCTTACTTCTCAGGCAGAGTTAGGTAGGCGGTAGTATGTTTCCAATACATTGTTGTTCACTCTCAACAATGCTCTAACATCACACGCAGACGGCAACACAATCTTGCTAAGCTGTGCCCTATCTGCACCTCTTCTGCTGCACCTCTGTCATTTTCTGTGGGTCTCTAGAACTGTCAGTCAGCAATCAAACAAACTTCATTCTGGCCATTGTGTCACAGTCTACTCTTAGTATCTTGGGCTTGACTATGACCTGGATTCATCCAGAAGACTCTGCAACCCCTGCTGTTCTCTCTAACAACTTCCTTTTCTCTCTCACCCCCGTCAGGTTGGAAGGGTACTGGTCTTCTAATTTCTAATAATTGGAAATACTCAACCCACTCTTCCCTATGCAATAGAAATTATTTTGAGTTTCATGCTATTATGGTAACAGCTCCTGTTAAACTCCATATTGTAATGATTTATCGTCTTCCTGGTCCACTGGGCACCTTTATAGAGGAGCTGTATGGGCTGCTGTCCTCATTCTCTGTGGATGGCAATCCACTAGTCTTTGGTGACTTAGAAATCCATCTGGAGAAGCCTTACACTGCAGACTTCCACTTCCACTCATAGCTTAATTCGATCTCAAATGGCTTACCACCACAAGCACTAACAGATCAGGCAACCAGCTTGACTTAATTTACATTTAATAAAACCTCTCTTATCATTTCTTTATTACATTTAACCTACATATTACCATGGCCTTACCCAGACTTTGAAAATTAGTGAGGTCCGTTGGGATGGGGGTTGGTGTTAAAGAATTGGTGTTAAAGAATTGTGTTATAACAACCCCTACAAATACAACTCATTATATACAATATAAACACTTTAAAGGAGACAGACGTGTAGAGTGGAAAGAGTTTTCCTGTTGAGGGATTCCTGTAAATCTCCTATTTATTGCATCAAGTTGTTAATACTTACTATATTAAGGGTGGTTAATTGATCAGTGTTACTCCTTTGCAAACCTTAATTCACCCCCCCAATTCATTTTTCTTACAAACGAATTCACTTTGGATGATGTGTGCCCTCAATTGAAAACGTCCTATAGTTCATGATTGTGAAAATAACCTTACCGGAATGCTTCACATTAGTAACTTTAGACTTTGTTTCATGGCTTTGTTTTGCGCCTTATAGATATTTGTAATTCTGTAACCTACTTGTTCTACAGATCTGTGTGTACTAGTTTTAAATGCTACTGTTTTTGACAGCGTTGATAACGTTTATGTCAGATAATATCATGGTAATTTTTGCGTTTCCCTTACCGAATTTCGTATCCTGTCAGCAAAAACCTGTCAATGGGCTTTTTTGATTGCTTTCAGTTTAAGTGCTGGCGATGCAGTGTTGCCAGCTATTGATACTAAAACAAACAAAAAACAAAAAATAAATAAATAAACCGAAATTATTTCCAATCTTTTGCGAATAAGATAAGATAAAGATATCGCTGACTCTAAACTGCAACTTCCTACTTTATTAACTTTCTAAAGTGTTAAATTAAATGGAAAAATTTTAAAAACTTTTTAAAAAGTTATAAAGGGGAAGTCGTGGCCTAATGGTTAGAGAGTTGGACTTGGAACCCAAAGGTTGTGGGTTCGAGTCCCAGCAGGGATTGTAGGTGGGGGGAGTGAATGTACAGCGCTCTCTTCAATACCATGACTGAGGTGCCTTGAGCAAGGCACCCCAGCATTAAATGGTGCCCCGTCCGGTGGGGTTCAATGTGTGTGGTGCACTTAGGTGGGTTAAATGCGAGCCTAAATTCCTAGTATGGGTTAAATACTTGGCCACATGTCACGTCACTCACTTAAAATGAAAAGACAAGTCCAAAACTGCTTATAATAGCTGGATCTGGCAGAAAATCTGCACCCGTGCCCTCACTCACAACTCTTTCAAGCCTCGTTCACTCCGCCAGTGTGTCGCAGCGATAATTTTCATGCCAGGGAAAATGCATAGGCCGTACATAGGCAGAGTTTCACTTTTATGCATGGGGGGGGCACCCACTGGCAGACGAGCCACGAGCACTTATTTATATGTTCTACATTTCATGTATTTATGTAACACATATTCTACATTAAAAATACATTTAGAATGAACAATAACTGCTGTACAAAGAGTAAAAAAAAAAAAAACTGCAGAAAAGCTCTTTTTCAGAATTGTGTAGATGACCACTATTTTTCTTTTATCTCTTCTGATAAATTTTCAGTCAAATCGTTCTGTGTGTGCTAGATCAGAGCAGTCCCTTATTCTCCTAACTGAGAAACTCATTTCTGATGTAGCCGAACTAGTTACCACACAGGACCACCACTGTTTGGCAGCTGGAATGCTCCACATTAAAATATTGAGGCACCCTCAGCTTCCTCAACATATCTTGTACCATATTCATAGTTATAGTTCAATGAGATGTAATATATTTGTTTATTTATATTTATAGTAGGGATGCACCGATACTGAGCACTTGTACTCGTATTCGTACTCTTTAAAATGCCCCGATACCAAACGCTGCTACCACACAGCATGCGATAAGTGCCGTATTCAGACAAAGAAACACAGACAACAAAACAACAGACAGCAGAATGGAGTTATTAGAGTTTAAGGATGTATACGAAGTATATGCAATGAATATAATGTAAAAAAATCAGCTGATGTGTGCGAGCTGATAAGCAAAGCATGCTGAGTGGATTGTACGCGCGGCGGCGCAGATGCGCGAGCTTGTCGAGTGAATATACTGTACCTTTCTCACAGACATCACTGGAAAGCTTGTAGTTCGGTCGGATGTGTCAAAAACAAGTAAGTAAAACAATGCGCAAGTTACTTAACGGTAGGGAGAGAGAGAGAGAACATAATTTATTTTCAATCTTAGGCATACACGACTTTCAGGCGAAAGTGAATCTAGCCTGTGTGAAATGCGCTAGGCTGTACTGTACTTGTCTCTCTCATTCTGCACCAGTACAAATACCTGCATGCGTTGCACTTGTTTTGCTTGCGTGAGTGTTTCTGCATTATATGAGTGGCTTTGGAATATAAATCGCAGCACGTTTCAGATGAAAAAACGCGACTTCTATTTCTGAAAATATCACAGTTAGGAGATTTATACCGAGTGGTTCCCTCCATTATTCCAGCAAAGCGAGTGTACATTACTAAGCAGCTGCAATGGAGCACTCTAAGGCTAGTAAAATTAAAGTTCCATAAAGCAAAAAAATGAA
Organism: Sinocyclocheilus anophthalmus; assembly: GCA_018155175.1. Taxonomy (NCBI): domain Eukaryota; kingdom Metazoa; phylum Chordata; class Actinopteri; order Cypriniformes; family Cyprinidae; genus Sinocyclocheilus; species Sinocyclocheilus anophthalmus. The sequence continues at coordinate 81,335 of JADLZN010005732.1, read as the reverse complement.
CAGTGAATGTAACTAAAACTTGTCAAATACATTTTAATTGGCATTATTAAGTGTGAAAATAACAGAAGGATTTACAGTCAAACCAAAAATGATTCAGAGAACAGATATAATTTTTTTTTTTTTTAGTGGGGCAGGACATATAGTTCATTCAGTAGTGAGGACAGCAAAACAATAAGTAACTGTGATCAATTCTACCCAAAAATTCTCATACGGTTGACTAGCAGTAAACTGATAAAAACATTGTGGGACCAAAAAGTATTTCAGTCGAGTCGAGAAAAAAATTGAAGTCAGGTTTGCATGAAGCTGGGTGACCGCAGCCATGTTGAGGCTAAGGGTTGCCCGACAAGTATTGATAGTTGTGTAAATACTGTCATACTAACAGCTGTCTGAATAATTTGGTAGATTGTAATCCATTACATACCTTTCTAACAAAGTTATCTGACATTATCAAGCTGAATTTGTTATGACACAGTTTAACTCTGAGTTATTGCTATATTTTATTACCATTTTCTAAACTATAGCGAATAAACTGATAATGTGAGCTAGCCACGGGAACGTATTTTGTCCAGTGGGGGGGGCTGAGAAATAAAACTTGTGGGGGAGGGGGGTCACGTGACAAGAGTGACGCGAGAAGACAAACCTTGATGGCGGATCCAAAAGAGTTCATTTTAATAAAACTTTCATTTCTTCGTTTAATAGCCTATAAGTGAGTGTCTTTATTGTTGCTGGGTATCCATAAAAAAAACAAAATAAATAAAAATAACAATGAACCACAAACTAAGCAAATCCATATTAATTGTGTTTAGAAAAGTTCAGTTTAATATTGGTGAATTTATCATTGTACTATTTTATTGTATAGCCTTTTCTGCCATTAATAATAATGAGCCATAAGCATTCATTTAAAGCAAGGGGAAAATCCAAAAACCTTTCATTTATTTGTGTTACAACGTAGGTACATCATTCGTTCTGTTCATAAAAGTTTTATGTTTAAGCGACTTTGTCATTGTAGCATTGCTGATGTGTGTGTGTGTGTGTGTGTGTGTGTGTGTTTTCATTAAGAGTAGGCCTATATTGAAATAACATAAGTATTCTTTTTTTTTTCAAGAATACGAAAGACCTAACATTAAAGATCAAAATAAGCGCTACATGTGAGAATGTGAGATTTGTTGCTGCTGAGGTAGACGCTCTCGCTCTTTCTCTGCTGTCTCTTTGCTATGTCTGTAGAAATGGTCGTTAATTCTTAATTTGGGTACGACACAGACATGTTGCAGGTAATAATACAATCAGTGGCATAGCAAGTCAGCCCCGGGCCCATATGCAAAAAAATTGAATTTTTTTGCAACGACATGGGCTTCAACTCGGTTTACTTAACTTGTTGATTTTTCTGAAGTAAATAACGTTACGTGCGTGAATCATGACTATCCACAAGCTATTTTGTGGTATAGGCTAAATGCTTGGAAATTATGTTTAAAGTTTTCAAGTCCATTATTTGTAGCACGCAAGCCACCCAATAATCGCAGCTTTGTGCTTTTTCATAACCTGGCTCACTGATAGTAGCTGAACAGGTAGACAGATCATAAACGGGCTCAAAGACTCAAAAGAGCAGTGACAGACAGGGCTAAAAGTTCAGTGTTGGTCTCTTTGGACAGACAGGCAGTTCAACATTGGCTTCCATGGCTAAGGCTGGTTGAATTTTGACTGGACAGACGGACCTTTCATTAGTGGCCTCTTTGGTGATGACCAACAAGGCTTACAGTTCAGACACATTGCGGGAAACCAACCCGTTCTCATCAATCTGCGTATAAATATTTCGGCTTTACACTTTTGTTAATATAATAACAATTTGGTCCCTCGATATTCTCTTTGCCACCGTGAAATTTTCTCAGTCTCCTTAGCAAGTGTAAATACGGCCGGGAAGTAAGAAAACACACAGTCCATGTATTCTCAATACTTCAATTTATTCATAGAAATACAGATCTTATATAGGCATGTCGAGGGGAGTTTTACCCTCTTAACCAATGAGGATAGGGGGACATAACCATACAGGATGTTTTTCCCAAGGAACATGTGTTTATATAAAATAGCCACATGTACAGAAAAACATGTACATATTAGGAATAGACTTCCTGGCGACAGAGGGTGAACCCCCCTTATAAATCAGCACAACTCCTTTACCTTGAATATGAGTAAGAGACATTTAAACACCATACAAGAGAGAGAGAGAACAGATAGAGGAGGGGTGATACAGAGAAGGAGAGAGAAAGAGTGAGAAAGGAGGGGGGAGGCATCTAAAGACAGAGAGTGTTTTCTAACAGTTGCCTGCTTTTGTTTAAAATAAACAATGAATACATAAACACTCGCTGCAGAGTTCCCTAATCCTAAATTTATCATTCTCATACAAAGATAATAATATGGAATATAATCATTCTTTGATACATTTCAACCCATGTCCTCTATTTTAACTTCTCCATTCAAAAAACAATAATGACAGCATGTAATACTTTTCATCTGGCAATATTGATAAACTCGATCACACTTGCTCAATGGAATTTCACCCAACTTCTGTTCTCCTTCAATTCTTTCTACACAAAATAATGAGTCAGGGATTGAACTCACGATTGTCACTCTTACAAACACTTGGGGTATAAACCATATTGTACCATTTGGTCTGCACCTCCATTGTCCAGAAGTCTTCAAAGCAGGAACCAAGCCTGCAACACTAATAAAAGAAATGCATTCCCAATCTTGCGGTGGTGGGGCTTTAACAATTACCCGAGGACCGACCGCACTGTGGGGCATTTTTGTACAGACATAGCAAGACCCCTTTTTCCCTTCAGCCTTTTGCCGTATAGTTAGCAAATCTCCAACACATATATTCGTGGCATAGGCATGGGGTGTATCATCATGCCCAAGCCACGTTTCATTACCTGTACTTATAAAAGTGTGCGTACAAGTAAACAAACTTATCAGAATGACCAGGTATATCATTTGTCTCATACCCATGGTCACACAACTATCAGGAATTATGATTTTAGACTCTTGCTTCTCCTTCCGCCCCTTCCACACCTCGACTCCTCTCTCAGCTCCTCGAACTCGATCCAGCTCCAGATACGATCACAGATCCCCTCCTGTCTCCGGAGCCGCCTTTAGCCTGCTTGCATGGATCCACTGTGGCTGGAAATCAGTCAGCACCCCTGTCCGCGTCACAGCGATGACAGTCGCAGGTCCAAGATACGTTGGCTCTCCGAGCTTTGGAGGTTTCAGGCACTTTATCAACACCTGTTGGCCTGGAGCAAAAGAATGAGTCGGCTTCTCTGCAGGAAAAGGGAGAGAGAGAGAAAAACATCACCATTTATACTATTTAAAGTTTTGACCAGGGAATCCACGTAATCCGCGATGATCACCTCCGTGTCACCTGTGGAGAGATTACCAGCACGACCCTTAACCCACGGGGTGGGGAACGTCTGCCCATTAGTATTTCAAATGGAGACATCTTTGTTGTCGATGAGGGGGACATTCTTATTTCTGCCAATACTGCAGGTAGTACGTCGACCCAATCTCGACCTGTCTCCATGCATGCTTTCGTAATCCGATCTTTTATCGTTTGATTCAAACGTTACGCTACCGAACACGACTGGGGATGATAGGGTATGTTCAGATGCCAGTTAATATCTAGCTCTTTAGCTAGCAACTGGGTAACCTTGGAGGTAAACGGTGTACCATTATCGCTTTCTATAACCGTTGATATACCAAAACGAGGTATAATCTCCTAAGCAAGTACCTTCAC
>JADLZN010005732.1:0-77386 GCA_018155175.1 Sinocyclocheilus anophthalmus | reverse complement strand
ATGCTGAAATGGCAGTGTGTAAGAGAATCATGTTTACTAGCTTTATGTCGATTGGTCTTAGCACAGATCAAACAAGAATCTAATAACAACAAAGCATTTTTTCTTACATTTGCTATACAATACGATTGATTCAAATTTTGAATCACTTTCTCTTTTGACACATGTGAGACACCATGATAGTGTTTGCATAGCATAACAATGGTAGAGGCTGGCAGAGCAATCCAACCCTGCTTATCTCTCAAAATACCTGCATGATCCGGTTTTGCCTCATTCGCTGCCCAGTGGTTTAGATCACTTTGAGTGGGGTTTGCCTGTAATAGTTTAATATCCAAATCATTAGTCAACACAAAGGACATCATGGGCACCTCCGTGCCTGCTTTGTCAACATGTGGACTTGATAGGACATCTCTAGCTCTTTTTAGCTACTTCGTCTGCAAGTCTATTTCCCCTTGCCTCTTCTGACTCTCCTGATGCATGCCCAGTTACTTTTATCACAGCCAATTTTGACGGTAACTGTGCTGCATGAATCAGTTCAGCCACAACACTGTGGTGGGATATTGGTTTTCCTTCTGAAGTCTTAAAATCCCTTTCTTCCCACAGTTTGGCAAAATCATGTACAATTCCATGTGCATATTTTGAATTGGTGTTGATACACTGATCTTTTGCCAATTGACAAGCTCTTGTTAACGCAATTAATTCTGCCACTTGTGCTGATTTATATGGCAGAGAATAGGCCTCAATGACACAGTCAGGTAATTCAACAATCGAATACCCACACCAGTATTCATTATCATTTGGTTTATAGCATGATCCATCTACATACCAATGTTTCCCCTCCTCCAGGACAGATGCGGAAACATCTGGCCTGAAAGCCGTCGAATTATGAATCCTGGCTAGGCAGTCATGATCGCTGTCCTCAAATTCACCCTGCAATAACAACTAATGCAAACATAATGTTGGGCCATGAACTACGGAAGTTGGTTTCAATGTTAAATTAGCAGTAGCTAATAATATTGCTTCATAGCCAGAACATCGTTGAGCAGTCATATGCTGCGTAGAAATGTTGTGCATAATAGCTCCTACCTGATGAGAGGTGTGCACTATCAGTGGATGTGACAACACTATACGTTCTGCATCCTGCACCATGATCGCTGCTGCAGCCACTGCGCGCAGACAGGCTGGAAGCCCTCTAGCCACCGAGTCTAAGGTTTTAGACAAATACGCTACTGGGCGATAAATGCCCCCGTGCTCCTGGGCCAAGATTGCGGCGGCTGTTCCCCCACCTTCGTGCACGTACAAATGAAAGTCAGTTGTATATTTCGGTAGGCCAAGGGCAGGTGGCCTTGTCAAGGATGCTTTCAAATGTCTGAATGCGTGGTCCATTTCTGCTGTCCATGCAATATCATCAGAGTCCTGCACGGTGGCTGCTCTCAAGATTTTGTCATACATGGAACAGTTCGGCACCCACGCTCTGCAATAGTTCACCAAGCCCAGGAAGCTTTGCATTAGCTTCTTCGTGGAGGGCCGTTTGTACGTAGCAATGGCTTTGATACGATCAGCAGACAGTTTTATTGTACCTTGTGACAATTCATGTCCGAGGTAATCCAACCTCCTCTGAACCCACTGAAGCTTTTCTCTTGATACCTTGAACCCAGCTTCCGCCAGGATGTTGCAGACGATGCTGGAGGCAGCAGCACACTGGTCCGCAGAGGCACCAGTAACGAGGATGTCATCCGCGTATTGTAGCAGACAGGTATCAGGAGGGAGTTGAGCATCCGCTAACGTTGCGTGCACTACGGCGGCGAACACAGCCGGAGAATCTCAGGCCCTGAGGCAATCTAGACCAGCTAAGTTGAGCATGGTCAAAGGTGAAGGCGAACAGCGGCTGCGAGACAGGATCTACAGGAATGGAAAAGAATGCAGAGCATAGATCAATAACTGTGAAATAGGCATGTGAACTAGGAATAGAATTAAGTATTGTGTGCACATCAGGTACAATAGAAGCCAATGGTTTAATTATGTCATTAAACTTTCTAAGATCCTGTGTCAATCGCCAGGAACCATTCGCTTTTCTTATTGGATTGATCGGTGTATTGTAGGGTGAGTGAGTCTTGATCAGAATGCCTTGTGCCAGCAAATTTTCTATAATAGGCCGAATCCCATCGATTTTTTCTTTGGAGAGAGGGTATTGTTTACAATAAACTGGTGTGTCTGGTCAGAGTAGCCGCATAAGGGCGGACATCTATGAGGCCCGCATCATCCTTATGCTCCGCCCACAAGCGAGGGTTGACATCCCCTTTTTCCGGTAAGGCTGCAGTTGCAGCCTCAGCCTCAGTGGTCGCACTTCCTGTCTCAACAGTCAGAGAATAGACAGAAGGAAACATGAGTTGCAGAGAATTATTCTGAAATGTAATATGAGCACCCAATTTATGCAGCAAATCTCTACCCAAAAGGCAAAATGGAGCATCAGGTATTATCGCAAAAGCGTGCATCTTAAACAAAGAAGGATTGTCTTTAGAAGTTACCGATAAAGTTGGTGTCATTTCACAACGTACAGGGACACCTAAAATTCCCACAGAGTTAATAGTTTTCCCTGTAATAGAGCCCTCGTATGCTTTACCGGACAAAGATGACCGTGAGGCACCCGTGTCCAAAAGGAAAACATACGGTTTACTGTCAATTTTCAATTCAAGAAAAGGTAAGACAGACGATTTATTCGGGTATGTAACAGAAATCATGGAATCTTCATCAAGAAAGGGCTCTAAACTCTGTGGGCATCCCTAACGGGGAGTCCACTTTGTGGGGTAATTCGGTCTTTCTGTTTGTTGCCTTTGTGGCAAAGCATTAGCCTGTGGCCTGAAGCCAGCAAACCCCCCTCTTTTCTGCTTTTTATCCCACTGCTTTTTCCTACAAGCGTTAGCGAAGTGTCCCGCAATGCCACAATAATAACATACTTTCGTCCCTGTTGCCTGATTTGGACGTGCTTTGACAACAGTATTAAGCAGCATCATTGCTGTAGGTTTCCCTCGGGAGGCTTCAAAAGCCCCCGCGGTGGAAAGCTCACGCAGTCTCCGAGACAAAGCGTCAACAGAAATATCTGTTATATTCGAAGTTGTCAAACGAACCAACTGTGCGATTTCTGTTTGCATGTTATTCAAAAACGTATTGACAAACAAAGGAGAATGTTGATCTAATGGAATGGCAGATTCTTCAGTCCAAGCATGCTTAAATCGATTGAAAAATGCAACAGGATTTTCGCCCGCTTTCTGTTTCGTGTTTGCAGCATGCGACAAATCTTGCTTAGCTGAAGACAATTTCACTAGAAAAGCAGTCAATTGTCTGAAAAATTCTTTTAGCTTTTCCACATCAGCCCAAATCCACGCATCATCTTCATCGTCCTCCGAATCAACTATTTGCAACGTTCGGAAAGATTTTGGTTGTGACAGATCTAATGGTTTATCACTTTTTGATAAAGCACCGTGGCGAGATGGCGGCGCATCCCGTTTAGGACTCAAAACATCAATCTCTGCAATCAACTCTTCCTCTGTAATTTCTGGCGGCAGTGTTTTAGTCAAAATGAAGCGATAATCACGCCCAGTCAATTGACTGTACGCGGTTAAACGCTTCAATACAGACACATATTGATGCGGACACCGTAAAGGATCTGGCAAATCTTTAGCAATCGCGACAGCATCCGACATTGCCAGCGGGGTTATTTTAAACCCGTCTGGAATCTGCACAAATGGGTATAAATCAGTCGCACTAGGTAGTGGGGAGTACAGACGATTAGGGGTTCATTTTTCTTGTTCAGGCTTTCCAACAGTATCATACCGAGGCGGAGCCGAGCTGGGAGAGTCAACATGGGACATTAGAAAAAAAAAGATTTTTTATCAGTCGTTTTAACCTGATCTGGCCCTTTATCCCAATAAGGTTAAATTTTTTCCACACAGTATATGACTGTTTCATATACTCATCGTCCCAAGACGGATCACCCCAGCCATCCTGTACCATCAATTTGGCTGCCTTCATATCTTTATCTTTGAACGAGCCATCACGAGGAAACGGATCTAATTGTACTTTGCCTTCTGACCAACCAGCCAAATTACTCAAATACGGTTCAGTATTAAAACCTTTATTATTTCTGTACATCCAATCCCTTTGCAACTCGCCAAGAATTGGTTTGGAGATCGCCTGCCCCATCGGAGATCAAAGATGTCTCGTCAATTTTAGTGCACTTTTCACAATTTATAGAATGGCCAAACAAAACACAAAATAGAAACCGCGTGGTCCCCCCCTTACCCCCACGCCAAACTTTGCACCTCAATTTTGGCCCCAACCCCCCCCAAGCACGCTTTCAATTCTGTATTATTCATTAAATCACTTAAGAGACCGAGAACCTTCACAGTTCAATTATAATCTTTCACCACTACTCTTTTTTTAAATAGATAGGTTAAACGGAAAGCTTCTCACTCTTCGTCCCACATATAAAATGTGAGGAAAACAGATTGATGCCAAATATGACACAATCAAATTGCAAACGAGAATAAATTCAATTTCTCTTACAGACAGGAAGAAAAAGAAAACAGTTTCTTACCTGTCTTTTTGAGAAATTCCGGAAGGACGAGCCCCCATTTGTTAATAAATAACAATTTGGTCCCTCGATATTCTCTTTGCCACCGTGAAATCTTCTCAGTCTCTCCAAGTGTATAAATACGGCCGGGAAGTAAGAAAACACACAGTCCATGTATTCTCAATACTTCAATTTATTCACAGAAATACAGATCTTATATAGGCATGTCGAGGGGAGTTTTCACCCTCTTAACCAATGAGGATAGGGGGACATACCCATACAGGATGTTTTTCCCAAGAACATGTGTTTTGTATAGAATTGCCACATATACAGAAAAACATATCCATATAAGGAATAGACTTCCTGGCGACAGAGTCTGAACCCCCCTTCTAAATCAGCACAAACTCCTTTACCTTGAATATTGAGTAAGAGACATTCAAACACCATACAAGAGAGAGAGAGAACAGATAGAGGAGGGGTGATTCAGAGAAGGAGAGAGAAAGAGTGAGAAAGGAGGGGTAAGGCATTCTCAAAACAGAGAGTGTTTTCTAACAAGCACCAAACATATACTGTTTCAGGAATGACAAAGCGAGTGTAAAAAATTACGTGAGTGAATCCGCTCAATTGTTCTGCGAGTCATTGCTTTGATTGACAGTGAGCTGTGCTTTAAGAGATGCAGAGTAAATTCAGAGAAACACAACTACAGCAGCAACAAGTCTGTGTTGGCTGAATATATTTAGCAGCTTCTACAGTTATAGATGACATTTAAAACACTCTTTTTGATGTGTCCTTTTTAAGGCAATATTACAATTTCTCAAAATATTTAATGCATTATTATTTTTAGAATTTTTCTGCACAACTGTAGAGTTAGAATAATAACTGTTTTAAATATTGTAAGTGTTTAATTTTGGGTGGGGGTGCGTGTCTTTGTCACCTTTTTCACCCATGGTGAGTTTGCATCCCTGACGTCAAAAATCAGACTGCACTAACTAATGTAAAGATGGTAAAAATATACAACACAATGAACTTTCTTCCATGGATGACGAAAGGAAATGTATTGAAGAATGTAGCTGGGCACTGTTTCAAGCAGTTGCAGTGAAAGCAGACTGGAGCATTCACGCTTCAAAATTAGTCAAAACTAGTCCATATGTGCGCTATATTCTTTCAACAAGTGCAAGTACATTCTCCTTTTGTGTTGTGTGGTGGAAATCAAGAAAGTCTGGAGCAACATAAGGGTGAGCAAATTATGACAGGATTTCCATATTTGGGTGAAATAATCCTTTAAAAAACACAGATTGAAACCAAAAGTGTGAAGCACACCTTGGTCAGAACCACAGTGTGTTTCATTGGACAAATGCGCACACACACACACACACACAATAGTTCCTGGGAGCTCTTGAGTACTTGCATAAACGTGGATTATGTACTATATGTAAAGTTAAATGCCAATTAACTTTAAATTTGTTCAATTACAAATTTTAATAATGTAAATAGTAAATGCCTCCACTGCTAAAAGGACATACTATCATAACAAAATTAACAATTCGCCTAACTCTCGCATGCTCTTTAAAACATTTTCCTCCCTCCTTTGTCCTCCTCCTCCCCCTCCTTCATCATCTCTAACAGCTGACGACTTTGCCACATTCTTCATTAATAAAATAACAAAACTCAGTGCACAATTTGCCACACCACAAACTGTCAAACACTCGTTTTCATCCTTCTCTCCACTCTCTGAGGCAGAAGTCTCTAAACTAATCATTTCCAATCATCCTACTACTTGTCCGATTGATCTTATTCCATCTCTTCTCCTTCAAGCCATTTCTCCTGCAGATGTACATGCACTCACTCACGTCGTTAACACATCCCTTCACACTGGTGTTTTTCCCTCAACATTTAAACAGGCTCGTATAACCCCACTTCTTAAGAAACCCATTCTTAACCCAACTCTTTTAGAGAACTACAGACCGGTTTTCCTTCTACCTTTCATTGCAAAAACACTTGAACGAGTTGTGTTCAACCAAGTCTCTGCCTTTCTCACACAGATCAACCTCCTGGACAGCAACCAGTCTGGCTTCAGAAGTGGACATTCGACCGAGACTGCCTTGCTTTCAGTTGTTGAAGCCTTAAGACTGGCAAGAGCGGCTTTCAAATCTTCTATACTTATTTTGCTGTGTAGCGAATCAGCTCCTGGGGAAATATGAATAATTAATCATAACTAGTTATAATTAATTATAAATATTTAGATCCGCTGTAGATATTTACTGACCTCTCAGGGTCAACTGTCTGCCAATTCTAAGAACGTTAATTCCTGGTTAAGGGAAATAACTTTCTAACCGTACAACTCACAAGAGCCGTAGCTAAATCTGGCATGGATAGATTTTTGTAATTGTGTTATGACGCATATGTGTTTTATATTTACATCGCACCACAGGCAAGTGGTGTATCTAATGTAAGATTTTTCTTTTTTGTATCTTATTATTTTACGACTATTTGTATTTATAATTTCTACTTAAACTGGCTCAACATGACGACAAAACATCTACAAGTGTCTGATACACAATGGTGGTATAGGAAAGGTGTAAAGCTTTAAACAGTAAAAGAGGATGTATGATATATAAGGAATGGTAGAGTGTATGTTATGTTAATTTGTCCCATTTTGCATTCATTTTCTTTTTTAGTAGTTGCCAGATACAGCTGAATGGGTATACATGTATCTAGTTCAAACACACCTTTGTAAAAAGGTGCAAATGATACCTAATGTATCAATTAATAAGACTAAGTTTGAATACTTGCACGTCTCGTCTGTCTGAAATAGAGGTTTGATGCACTCTGAAGGTTCAAGTTGATCTTTGCTGAAGTTGGTTGATGAAAAAGAACCAGTTTGAATCAGAGAATCTTGGTGAATGGAAAAGTCAAGGCTGAAGCCTGGCACGAACTTAGGGTGTCCTGGAGCATTTTCTCACATCTTCATCTTCTCAGAATTCAAACAAACCACAGACTCTGGGCGGGTCACTGATGTGAGGCCTTTAAGGTCTGAGAAGATTCACGCCTCTCAAGATGGGCTTGTCCAATGAGAAATGCCGGAATCCCAAATGGGAGTTTGGAAATACTGGGGCGTTTATGACCCTTTGTGTGGAAGCATGGTAATTTGCATATGGAACTTGAATCGAAATTACTAAAGATTCTCAGGACACTAATATATTGCCTATGTACCAACATATAAAATACACGCTTGTTTCGATCATAAGAAAGCGAATTCATAGATACTAAACATGGTAGGATTACATATAGGTAAGATGAAAGGAATGAGTGTTTCCATCATAAGCCTGCATAAAACAGTATAAAATATCAAAGACAACGTACACAATGACCTGAAGAATATGTGTATTCAATCAAAGAAAGGTTTTCCTATGGATTAATTAAAGAGTCCATTTCTACTGTGCACTGTGTCTTTCCTATGGAAATTGTAGTGAGAGGGGTAATTCTCAACATGCCTTTAGGTCGTAAATGTATCTGGTCTAGCAAAGGTGTCGTGGTTGCCATAGGGACTAGGGTCCTGGGCTTCGTTCACAGACATCTTGGCACCCAGTATGTTTATTGGGTGAGGGATCTGTGAACGTTTTGTTAATCTAATGAAAAATTGATTTGTTAAATCAAATAAAAAATGGCGTGCTGGGCCTGATTGGTCCAGACGCTAAACGGAGATGCTGCTTTTGATACGGTGATCCACCAGATTCTCCTGTCAACCCTATGGGAAAATGGCATCTCAGGAACCGCACTCCAGTTGTTTGAGTCTTACCTCTCAGATAGGTTCTTCAAGGTATCTGAGAGGTGAGGTGTCCAAGTCGCAACATATAACTACTGGGGTGCCTCAGAGCTCAGTTATTGGATCACTTCTCTTCTCTATCTACATGACATCACTAGGTTCTGTCACTCAGAAACATGGATTTTCATATCACTGCTATGCTGATGACACTCAACTCTACCTCTCATTCATCCTGATGATCTGACGATAGCTGCTCGCACCTCAGCATGTCTAACAGACATTTCTTGTTGGATGACGGATCATCACCTTCAACTCAACCTTGCAAAGACAGAACTGCTTGTGGTTCCATCAAACCCAACACTTTATCAAAATTTCACCATCCAGTTAGGCTCATCAACAATAACTCCTTCAAAAACAGCTAGAAACCTTGGATTGTATTGATGATAAGTTGAATTTCTCAGACCACATTGCTAAAACTTCCCGGTCCTGCAGATTTGCTTTATAAAACATTAGGAAGATCAGGCCCTTTCTTCAGAACATGCACCACAACTCCTTGTTCAAGTTCCAAAATGCCGCTGCAAGTTTAATCTTTAATGAGCTGAAAAGAACACGTCCCACCTCTGTTCATCAATTTGCACTAGCCAGTGCTGCCGCCATTAAATTCAAGGATTAAGTTTGCCTACAAAACCACACGGCTCTGCACCCATTTACCAAAATTCATTACTTCAGAATTGTGCCTCTAGAAGCTTGCGTTCTGCAAGTGAACGGCTCTTTATTGTGCCATCCCAAAGAAGCAGAAAATCACTTTTACGGACTTTTAAATTTAATGTTCTCTCCTGGTGGAATGACCTGCCCAAATTCAATCCGAGTCCTTAACCATCTTCAAGAAACGACTAAAAACACATCTGTTCCACCTTTATTTGACCCCTAACTCTAACACTTTCTATTCTATTATAAATCTACTTTATCTATATTTAAAAAAACAAAAAACAAACACTAGCTTTCTGTTTTTTCTATTATATCTACTTGTTTTTCTTTGTTTGTGTGTATGTATATATATATATAAACCTTACTGTGTTAGGCTAACCGAGACTTGTCATTTGCACTTATATATTGTTGATCTTTTGTTAGTTTTGACTGCTTTTATTGTCCTCATTTGTAAGTCGCTTTGGATAAAAGCGTCTGGAATACTAAGTACATGCTAAAGTTAAATATAAATATGTATTTAGATAAATAAAACATCTGCTGGCCAAGTGCATAGAGACCATAACACATTGCACTGTAAAAGTAAGACAACAGTAACTAATTCTATTCACTTCATCATCCCAGTGTGTCCTGTCAGACTGTTGTCTGCTCAAATCCTTGTAATCTCGTCCTTAAATCCTCCTGAATAAGTATTTTTTTATGTGGTCAACTGAGATTCAAGCGTGGCTTTAATGTTGTGTGCCTGTATTGTGTGTGAGGGTGTGTGGAGTTACATGTCTGTGGTTATGAGACAGATTTTGAACAATGGTACTTACAGCTTTGGATATTTGAGATCGATCTTTGTGTGTCAAGTACAAAAGTAATCTTGTGATGTTTTGAATGTGCAGTTCATGGAAAAGCGAAGGGAGCTCAAGCAGGATGGGCGCACAGAGAAAGAGCTGTCTGAGACTTTCTGCTTCCTGCTTTGTGATGCTCAAAAGGTAAACAACTTCCTTTGTTCAGCCATTCATTAGTTCAGTGCATTCAGATTATCACGCAGTGACGTTCAGCTAAACAGATGATCATTTGTCATTCTTCGGTCACTTTCTGATGTGGTCTCTCTTGTGCTTGCATGTATTTGTGTGTGTGTTGTGTGCTGGTTGTAGGTCTCGGTGGTGTGTGAGAGAGGACTGTCTGTTGGCAGCTGCTGGATCAGTATGTTGGGAAATCCATCTAAAGGTGAAATAACCTTCACAACACACACAGATTTCATCACACTGATTCTTGAGTTTTGGTCTGTCATATTCTGCAAGGAGTCACAGGAAATTAAATAAGAGCTATACTTTGAGTTGTCAAAATCAGTTCTTGGTATGCAATGCATTAACATGCGTTTAGAAATACAACATGCGCCAACCATGTTCCCAAATTTGTAATACTGAATTGTTTATAAATCTGTTGTCAACAAATGAGAAGCTGTAAGGTCTCCCTGCAGTTTTTCACCAGAATAAAAGTCCTATTGTTTAACAATTGAAAGCAATAAAATTAAAACACAAATAAATATTAGTATATTGCTGTGTTCTATATTATTAATTTATTTATTTTAATGTATAAAGAACTTATTATAGATATGGATTTCTATGTTTTTCAGATAGTTATAAAAATTAAAAAAAGTAAAAAAAATACAAAAAGTATTTAATTGTGAGGCACCAAATATATTACTGTAATATGTGTGTTATATAGTTTGTTTGTGTGTGTGTATATATATGTGTATATGTGTGTGTATATATGTGTGTGTAGTGTATATGGTGTGTGTATATAACAGTGGGTACGGAAAGTATTCAGACAACCCTTAAATTTTTCACTCTTTGTTATAATTGCAGCCATTTGCTAAAATCATTCAAGTTAATTTTTTTTTCCTCAATGTACACACAGCACCCCATATTGACAGAAAACCACGAATTGGTGATTTGTGCAGATATTAAAAAGGAAAAAACTGAAATAATCACATGGGCTAAGATCAGACCTTTGCGCAGGTATTTAGTAGAAGAACCTTTGATTAATACAGCCCATGAGTCTTTTGGAAAGGTGCAACAAAGTTTTAAACATGGGGGATTTGGGGACTCTTGCATCCTCCTTGCAGATCTTCCAGTTCTGTCAGGTGGATGGTAAACGTGGTGGACAGCCTTTTTAGGGTTCTCAGAGTGCTCAATTGGGTTTAAGTCGGTCTGGCGGGCAATTCAGACCAGTACCCGAGTGTGGTGAAGCCATCTCGTATTCGCTGTGTGCTTAGGGCATTGTCTTCGTTGGAAGGAACCTCGGCCAGTCTGAGGTCTTGAGCACTCTGGAGAAGGTTTTCGTCAGGATATCCCTGTACTTGGCCGCATAAATCTTTCCCTCGATTGCAACCAGTCGACCTGTCCCTGCAGCTGAAAAACACCCCCAGGCATGGGCTGCACACCAGCTTCATGTTGGGACGATTGGTCAGGGAGGAGCATTGCTGGCTTTCTCCCACTCCCGCTTAGAATTAAGGCCAAAAAGTTCTATCTTGTTCTCATCAGACCAGATAATCTTATTTTTCACCATCTTGGAGTCCTCCATGCGGGGCTTTCATGTGTCTTGCACTGAGGAGAGGCTTCCGTCGTGGCCACTCTGCCATAAAGCACCGACTGGTGGAGGGCTGCAGTGATGGTTGACTTTCTACAACTTTCTCCATCTCCCGACTGCATCTCTGGAGCACAGCCACAGTGATCTTTGGATTCTTCTTTACCTCTCTCACCAAAGCTCTTCTCCCCCGATAGCTCATTTTGGCCGGACGGCCAGCTCTAGGAAGGGTTCAGGTCGTCCCAAACGTCTTCCATTTAAGGCTATAGGGAGGCCCACGTGTCTTAGAACCTTAGTGCGCAAAATATTTTTTGAACTTGGCATATCTGTGCGTGCACACTGTCTTCTCTGAGATTAGGCAAGTTCCGTGACCTCATGATTCTCATTTGCCTGATATGCACTGTGAGCGGTAAGTCTTAATAGACAGTGTGTGTGGCTTTCCAAGCACGTCCAATCAGTATAAACGTCAAGAGCACACGTCTGGACTCAAATGAAGGTGTAGAACCCTCTCAAGGATGATCAGAAGAAATGGAAAGCACCCGAGTTAAATATATGAGTGTCACAGAAAAGGGTCTGAATACTTAGGACTCAATGATATTTCAGTTTTTTTTTAATAAATCTGCAAAAATGTCAATTCTGTTTTTTTTTTTTCTGTCAATATGGGGTGCTGTGTGTTACATTAATGAGGAAAAAAAAATTAACGTAAATGATTTTAGGAAATGGCTGCAATATAACAAAGAGTGAAAAAGTTAAAGGGGTCTGAATACTTTCCCGTCCACTTGTATGTGTATGTGTGTGTATAATATTGGTGTGTATATAATGTGTTTCTGTGTGTAAGAGATATGTGTGTGTGTGTTTGTGTGTGTGGGGTGTGTGTGTGTGGTGTGTGTGTGTATGTGTGTGTGATGTGTGGTGGGTGTGTTTATATGGTGTGTGTTTGTGGGTGGGATATTGTGGTGTGGGTATATGTGCAGTGTGTGGGTATATGTGTGGTGTGGGTTGGGGTGTGTGTGTGTGGTGTGTGTGGTGTGTGTGTGTGTGTGATCTGAGAGGGTGGTGTCGATATTAGGGTATTATGTATGTATGTAGATAGGTATGTTGTATCGATATAGATGGGTATATATAGTATGTCTGTATGATCTATATATATATACTATGTATAATAGGTTGAATAATATATATATATATATACTATATCTATATAGATAGGTATATAGTGTATGTATGTATATATAGATTATAGTGAATAGTATGAATAGATATAGATATTATATTATATGATATAATATATAATATATCGGGGTAGTGATGTTATGTCTTAGAGTATATGTTATGCTTGTAATGTATATGATGTACGTATAATATATATGTATGTATGTATATATAATATATATGTATGTATGTATGTATATATATATAGTAGTATGTATATATATTAATATGATGTATAATTGGTATGTATGTATGTTAGATATATGTGTATGTATGTATGGGTATATGTATGTGGAGTTTGTCTGATCTATATGTATGATGTATATATATGTATGGATGTATTGTATATATAGTATGTATGTATGTGTATTGTGTGTGTGTATATGTATGTATGTATATGTATGTATGTAATGTTTGTTATATATATGTATGTTGTGGTATGTATGAATTTATATATATATGTATGGATATTATGTATGTGTAGCTATATATGTATGTATATCCAGTGGGAAAAAAAAGTATTAGCAGCACCAATTGTGCAAGTTCTCCCACTTAAAAAGTTGAGAGAGGCCTGTAATTTTCATCATGGGTATACCTCAACTATGAGAGACACAATGAGAAAAAAAAATCCAGAAAGAAAGGAAAAGCCAATGGAGGATTGTAAAGAATTATTTGCAAATTATTGTGGAAAATAAGTATTTGGTCAATAAAAAATTTCATCTCAATACTTTGTTATTTACCCTTTGTTGGCAATGACAGAGGTTAAATGTTTTCTGTAAGTCTTCACAAGGTTTTCACACACTGTTGCTGGTATTTGGCCCATTCCTCCATGCAGATCTAAAGTAATGTTTTGGGGCTGTCGCTGGGAAACACGGATTTTCAACTCCCTCCAAAGATTTCTATGGGGTTGAGTCTGGAGGCTGGCTAGGCCACTCCAGGACCTTGAAATGTTTCTTACGAAGCCACTCCTTCGTTGCCCTGGTGGTGTGTTTGGGATCATTGTCATTCTGAAAGACCCAGCCACGTTTCATCTCAATGCCCTTGCTGATGGAAGGAGGTTTCACTCAAAATCTCACGATACATTGCCCCATTCATTCTTTCATTTACACGAATCAGTCATCCTGGTCCCTTTGCAGAAAAACAGCCCCAAAGCATGATGTTTGCACCCCCATGCTTCACAGTAGGTATGATGTACTTTGGATGCAACTCAGCATTCTTTCTCCTCAAGTTGCTTTTACCTAAAAGTTCTATTTTGGTTTCATCTGATATTATGACATTCTCCCAATCCTCTTCTGTATCATCCAAATGCTCTCTAGCAAACTCAGACGGGCCTGGACATGTACTGGCATAAGCAGGGGGACACGTCTGGCACTGAATGATTTGAGTCCCTGGCGGCGCAGTGTTACTGATGGTAGCCTTTGTTACTTGGGTCCAGCTCTCTGCAGGTCATTCACTAGGTTCCCCCCGTGTGGTTCTGGGATTTTTTTCTTGTGATCATTTTGACCCCACGGGGGTGAGATCTTGCGTGGAGCCCCAAATCAAGGGAGATTATCAGTGGTCTTGTATATCTTCCATTTTCTAATAATTGCTCCCAAAGTTGATTTCTTCACACCAAGCTGCTAAACTATTGCAGATTCAGTCTTCCCAGCCTGGTGCAGGTCTACATTTTGTTTCTGGTGTCCTTTGACAGATCTTTGGTCTTGGCCATGGTGGAGTTAGGAGTGTGACTGTTTGAGGTTGTGGAAAGGTGTCTTTTATACTGATAACAAGTACAAACAGATGCCATTAATACAGGTAACGAGTGGAGGACAGAGGAGCCTCTTAAAGAATAAGTTACAGGTCTGTGAGAGACAGAAAACTAGCTTGTTTGTAGGTGACCAAATACTTATTTTAACGAGGAATTTACCAATAAATTCTTTAAAAATCCTACAATGTGATTTTCTGGATTTTTTTTTCTAATTTTGTATCTCATAGTTGAGGTATACCTATGATGAAAATGACAGGCCTCACTCATCTTTTTAAGTGGGAGAAGTTGCACAATTGGTGGCTGACTAAATAATTTTTTCCCCACTGTATATGTTGTATGCTATGTATATGGGTATATATATATATAGGTATATTTATGTATATACAATATATTGCAAGATATTTATATACAGTGGGTATGGAAAGTATTCGGACCCCCTTAAATTTTTCACTTTATATTGCAGCCATTTTGCTAAAATCATTTAAGTTAATTTTTCCTCAATGTACACACAGCACCAAATATTGACAGAAAAACACAGAATTGTACACATTTTTGCAGATTTATTAAAAAAGAAAAACTGAAATATCACATGGTTTTTGTTTTCCTAACACGATGGGGGGGGGGTGGGCAGGGGGGCTTGCTTTTTTTTTTTCCTAAGGCGTATAAGACCATTTGCTCAGTATTTAGTAGAAGCACCCGTTTGATCTAATACAGCCATGAGTCTTTTTTGGGAAAGATGCAGCAAGTTTTTCACACTTGGATTTGGGGATTCTCTGCCATTCCTCCTTGCAGATCCTTCCAGTTCTGTTAGGTTGGATGGTAAACGTTGGTGGACAGCCATTTGTAGGTCTCTCCAGAGATGCTCAATTGAATTTAAGTCAGGGCTCTGGCTGGGCCAATCAAGAACAGTCACAGAGTTGTTGTGAAAACACTCCTTCGTTATTTTAGCTGTCTGCTTAAGGTCATTGTCTTGTTGGAAGGTAAACATTCGGCCCAGTCTGAGATCCTGAGCACTCTGGAGAAGGTTTTCGTCCAGGTATCCCTGTACATTCATCTTTCCCTCGATTGCAAACAGTCGTCCTGTCCATGCAGCTGAAATACACCCCCACAGCATGATGCTGCCACACCATGCTTCACTGTTGGGACTGTAATTGACAGGTGATGAGCAGTGCCTGGTTTAATCCACACATACCGCTTAGAATTAAGGAAAGGTCTAATTTAGGTATCATCAGACCAGAGAACTCTTATTTCTACCATATGGAGTCTTCAGGTGTTTTAGCAAACTCCATGCGGGCTTCATGTGTGTTGCACTGAGGAGAGGCTTCCGTCGGGGCACACTGTGCCATAAAGCCCCGACTGGTGGAGGCCTGCAGTGATGATTGACTTTCTACAACTCTCTCCCATCTCCCGACTGCATCTCTGGAGATCAGCCACAGTGATCTTTTGGGTTCTTCTTTACCTCTCTCACCAAGATTCTTCTCCCCTGATAGCTCAGTTTGGGCGGACGGCCAGTTCTAGGAAGGGTTCTGGTCGTCCCAAAACGTCTTCCATTTATGGATTATGGAGGTCACTGTGCTCTTAGGAACCTTAAGTGTAGCAGAATTTTTTTTGTAACCTTGGCTATATCTGTGCCTTGCCACAATTCTGTCTTGAGCTCTTCAGGCAGTTCCTTTGACATCATGATTCTCATTTGCTCTGACATGCACCGTGAGCTGTAAGGTCTTATATAGACAGGTGTGTGGCTTCCTAATCAAGTCCAATCAGTATAAACAAACACAGCTGGACTCAAATGAAGGTGTAACACCATCTCAAGGATGATCAGAAGAAATGGACAGACCCTGAGTTAAATATATGAGTGTCACAACAAAGGATCTGAATACTTAGGACCATCTGATATTTCAATTTTTCTTTTTTAATAAATCTGCAAAACTGTCAACAATTCTGTGTTTTTCTGTCAATATGGGGTGCTGTGTACATTAAGGAGGAAAAAAAATTAACTTAAATGATTTTAGAAAATGGATGCAATATAACAAAGAGTGAAAAATTTAATGGGGTCAGAATACTTTCCGTACCCAAGGTATATTTATATATATATACAGTGGGGAAAAAATTTATTTAGTCAGCCACCAATTGTGCAAGTTCTCCCACTAAAAAGATGAGAGAGGCCTGTAATTCACATAAGGTATACCTCAAATATGAGAGACAAAATGAGAGAAAAAAAAATCCAGAAAATCACATGGTAGGATTTTTAAAGAATTAATTGGTAAAATCCTCGGTAAAATAAGTATTTGGTCACCTACAAACAAGCAAAATTTCTGGCTCTCACAGACCTGTAACAAACTTATTTAAGAGGCTCCTCTGTCCTCCACCAGTTACCTGTATAAATGGCATCTGTTTGAAAAAGTATATCAGTATAAAAGACACCTGTCCACAACCTCAAACAGTCACACTCCAAACTCCACATGGCCAAGACCAAAGAGCTGTCAAAGGACACCAAAAAACAAAATTGTAGACCTGCACCAGGCGGGGAAGACTGAATCTGCAATGGGTAAGCAGCTTGGTGTGAAGAAATCAAATGTGAGAGCAATTATTAGAAAATGGAAGACATAAAGGACCACTGATAATCTCCTCGATCTGGGGCTCCATGCAAGATCTCACACCGTGGGGTCAAAATGATCACAATAACTGTGAGCAAAAATCCCCGAACCACACGGGGGGACCTAGTGAATGCCCTGCAGAGAGCTGGGACCAAAGTAAAAAAGGCTACCATCAGTAACACACTGCAACGCCAGGGACTCAAATCCTGCAGTGCAAGACGTGTCCCCCTGCTTAAGCCAGTAAATGTCCAGGCCCATCTGAAGTTTGCTAAAGAGCATTTGGATGATCCAGAAGAGGAATGGGAGAATGTCATATGGTCAGATGAAACCAAAATAGAACTTTTTGGTAAAAACTCACTTGTCGTGTTTGGAGGAGAAAGAAAGCTGAGTTGCATCCAAAGAACACCATAACTACTGAGAAGCATGGGGGTGGAAACATCATGCATTGGGACTGTTTTTCTGCAAAGGGACCAGAACAACTGATCCGTATAAACGAAAGAATGAATGGAGCCATGTACCGTGAGATTTTGAGTGAAAACCTCCTTCCATCAGCAAGGGCATTGAAGACAAAACGTGGCTGGGTCTTTCAGCATGACAATGATACCAAAACACACCGCCCACCCCACCACCCCGGCACCGAGGAGTGGCTTCGTAAGAGCATTCCGTCCTGGCGTGGCCTAGCCATGTCTCCAGATCTTAAATCCCCATAGAAAATCTAGACTGCCAAGGGGAGTTGAAATCCGTGTTGTCCAGCGACGCCCCAAAACATTACTGCACTAATAGAGAGAGATCGCACATGGCGGATGGGCCAAAAAATACACAGCACGTGTGTGAAACCCTGTGAAGATTACGAAAACGTTTGACCTTGTCATTGCCAACAAAGGGTGATATAACAAGTATGAAGGAAAGTGTATGACCAAATATATTTCCACCAAATTTGCAAATAATTCTTAATAAAAAATCATACAATGTGATTTTCCGGATTTTTTTCTCATTTTGTCTCTCATAGTTTATGTATACCTATGATGAAAATTACAGGCGTCTCTCATTTTTTAAGTGGGAGAACTTGCACAATTGGTGGTGACTAAATACTTTTTGCATCTGATGTATATATGTATCTGTTATCTGTGTGTGTGTGTATTTATGTATATGTGTGTGTGTGTGTGTATTATATATATATAGTATAGACATCACAGTGGGTACGGAAAGTATTCAGAACCCTTTAAATTTTTCACTATGTATATTGCAAGTTAATTTTTTTGCTCATTAATGTACACACAGCACCCCATATTGACAGAAAAACAGAATTGTTGACATTTTGCAGATTTATTAAAAAAAGAAAAAATGAAATATCACATGGACCTAAGTATTCAGACCCCTTGCTGTGACACTCATATATTTAACTAAGGTGCTGACCATTTCTTCTGATTTTCATTTTTTTTCCCCTGGGGGGAGATGGTTCTACACCAGTTGAGTCCAGCTGGTTTGATTATAGAATTGGCTTGAATTAGAAAGCCACAAACCTTCTATATAAGCCTACAGCTCCACAGTCAGAGCAAATGAGAATCATGAGGTATAAGGAACTGCCTGAAGAGCTCAGAGATAGAATTGTGGAAAGGCACAGATCTGGCAAAGGTTACAAAAAAAAATTCTGCTGCACTTAAAGTTCCTAAGAGCACAGTGGTCTCCATAATCCTAAATGGAGACGTTTGGGACGACCAGAACCCTTACTAGAGCTGTCCGTCCGGCCAAACTGAGCAATCGGGGAGAAGAGCCTTGGTGAGAGAGGTAAACTCAAAGAGGAAGAACCCAAAGATCACTGTGGCTGCGCTCCAGAGATGCAGTAGGGAGATGGGAGAAAGTTGTAGAAAGTCAACCATAACTGCAGCCCTCACCAGTCGGAGCTTTACGGCAGAGTGGCCCGATTGAAGCCTCTCCTCAGTGCAAGACACAGGAAAGCCCGCATGGAGTTTGCTAAAAAACAACCAAGATGGTGAGAAATAAGATTCTCTCGTCTGATGAGACCAAGATAGAACTTTTGACCTTAATTCTAAGCGGTATGTATGGAAAAAACCAGGCACTGCTCATCACCTGTCCAAAACAGTCCCAACAGTGAAGCATGGTGGTGGTGGCAGCATCATGCTGTGGGGGTGTGTTTCAGCTGCAGGGACAGGACAACTGGCTACAAACGAGGGAAAGATGAATGCAGCCAAGTACAAAACCTTCTCCAGAGTGCTCAGGACATCAGACTAGGCCGAAGGTTTACCTTCCAACAAGAAAATGAACCTAAGCACACAGCTAAAATAACGAAAAAGTGGCTTCACAACAACTCTGTGACCGTTCTTGAATGACCCAGCCAGAGCCCTGACTTAAACCCAATTGACCATCTCTGGAGAGACCTAAAAGGCTGTTCACCAACGTTACCATCCAACCGACAGAATGGAGAAGGATCTGCAAGAGGATGGCCAGAGGTCCCAAATCAGGTTTCGAATACAAAACTTTGCATCTGTTCACAAAAAGACTCATGGCGATTAGATCAAAAGGGTGTTCTACTAATACTGAGCAAGGGTCTGAATACTAGGGCCATGTGATATGCAGTTTCTTTTTAAATAAATCTGCAAAAAATGTCAACCAAATCTGCTGTTTTTCTGTCCATATGGGGTGCTGTGTGTACATTAATAACTTAAATGATTTTAGCAAATGATTTTAGCAAATGGCTGCAAAATAACAAAGAGTGAAAAATTTAAGGGGGTCTGAATACTTTCCGACCCCCTGGAGATATATAGATATGAGATAGATAGATATAATTAACATATCTATAAATCTAGATATAATAGACATATATATAGATATTATAAGATATTACGAATAGATATAGACATATACCTATTACCAAAACACCCAAAAATTAAAGTTTTCCATTACAGCCAAAACCTTACCACAACATCATCCGAACAAAACCAACATGGAGTTTGCACATAAGGCAGTTTTGAATTCAACTTATACACTGAAAAGTGTTGCGTTATAAATTGTGCTTTTGCCCCTTTCATGAGCTGAACTCAAAGATCGAAGACTTTTTTTATGTACACAAAAGGCCTATTTCTCTCAAATATTGTTCACAACTCTGTCTAAATCTGTGGTAGTGAGCACTTCTCCTTTGCCGAGAAAATACATCCACCTCACAGGTGTGGCATATCAAGATGCTGTTTAGACAGAAGATATGGCACCGGGGCCTTAGGGTGGCCACTCTAAAATGTGTTTTATCACACAGCACAGTGCCACAGATGTCGCAAGTTCTGAGGGAGCGTGCAATTGGCATGCTGAATGCAGGAATGTCCACCAGAGCTGCTGCCCATGAATTGAATGTTCATTTCTATACCATAAGCCATCTCCAAAGGCGTTTCAGAAAATTTGGCAGTACATCCAACCGGCCTCACAACCGCAGACCAGGTGTACCACACCAGCCCAGGACCTCCACATTCAGCATCTTCATCTCCAAGATCGTCTGAGATCAGCCACCCAGACAGCTGCTGCAACAATCGGTTGGCATAACCAAAGAATTTCTGCACAAAATGTCAGAAACCATCTCAGGGAAGCTCATATGCATACTCGTCGTCCTCATCGGGGTCTCTACCTGACTGCAATTCGTCGTCGTAACCGAATTGAGTGGGCAAATGCTCACATTCAACGGCGTCTGACACTTTGGAGAGGTGTTCTCTTCACGGATGAATCACGGTTTTCAATGTACAGGGCAGATGGCAGACAGCGTGTTTGGTGTCGTGTGGGTGAGCGGTTTGCTGATTTCAACGTTGTGGATCGAGTGGCCCATGTTGCGGTGGGGTTATGGTATGGGCAGGTTTATGTTATGGACAACGAACACAGGTGGATTTTATTGATGGCATTTTGAATGTACAGAGGTACCGTGACGAGATCCTGAGGCCCATATGTTGTGCCATTCATCCACGACCATCAACTCATGTTGCAGCATGATAATGCACGGCCCAATTTTGCAAGGATCTGTACACAATTCCTGGAAGCTGAACACATCCCAGTTCTTGCATGGCCAGCAAACTCAACGGACATGTCACCCATTGAGCATGTTAGGGATGCTCTGGATCGGCGTATACAACAACGTGTTCCAGTTCCTGCCAATATCCAACAACTTCACACAGCCATTGAAGAGGAATGGACCAACATTCCACAAGCCACAATCAACAACCAGATCAACTCTATGCGAATGAGATGTGTGCAAGCGTGAGCAAATGGTGGTCACAACAGTACTGACTGGTTTGCGGTTTTCCTTTGGATCCCCAAACAGTAAACGCACATTTCAGAGTGCCTTTTATTGGGCCAGAGAAGACACACTGGCAATAATCATCTGTTATATCAGAATCTGATATGCACAACGTAGATGTGGATGGATATCTCGGCAAAAGGAAGAAGTGCTCACTAAACAGATTTAGACAGATTTGTGAACTATATTTTAGAGAAATAGGCCTTTTGTGTACAAAAAAAAGTCTTAGATCTTTGAGTTCAGATCATGAAAAATGGGTGCAAAGACAAAAGTGTTGCGTTTATAATTTGGTTCGTGTAATTATAAAACTTATCATAAAAATGTAATACTTATGATGTGAAATGTAAGAAACGCTTTAAATGCTAGTTGTGAAATAAAAATGTTCTTTAATGGACAATTATGCAAAATTTGTAATTAATGAAGACACAGGTTGAGCGTAAAATGGAATGATGTAATATAGTGCATATATTAGTAAAGGCTCCTCTAGAGTTTTTTTTTCTCCTAGCTGATGCGAGTTAGGACATTGAATGGCCTTCATAGGTCATGTAAAAGTAAAAAAGATGTTTAGTGTAATCTGTCATGGTGACCATGATTGAGTGGATTACATGAGATGTTATTTAGGCGGGAACCTAGTAGTAAAGAAATTAACTGAGGCGCCTGTACAGCGATTAGTCACGCCACATAAAACAGCGTCAAAACGCATTTA
The DNA here is from genome assembly GCA_018155175.1 of Sinocyclocheilus anophthalmus. Classification (NCBI taxonomy): domain Eukaryota; kingdom Metazoa; phylum Chordata; class Actinopteri; order Cypriniformes; family Cyprinidae; genus Sinocyclocheilus; species Sinocyclocheilus anophthalmus. Next base: position 55,209 of record JADLZN010005732.1, on the reverse strand, counting down.
TTGTTTGAGTTTCAGAGCTATGTGGGCTCATTGTTTAATTAATCATTGAACGCGTTCCAGCCTCTCCATTGTACGAGGATATTGCGTCTACATATATTCTTTATGATTGGTTTTTGCTTTCAATATTAGGAAAGCTTTGAAGTATGATAATAGCATGAAGTATTTTTTAAAGAACAAACTTTATTTTATTTATTTAAAGAGAGATGTAGTGTAGTGCATCCAGTGAATGCTGATTATGTTGATGTTGCAGGAGTTTACCTGTGTCAGTTTTCTGATTTACTTCAAATCGGCCCCATCGAGCCTGGGTCTACAGGAAACATCATCATATTTAAAGTTATAAAGGTACAGCAGCAGCTTGAGTGATGTTGTTTTCATGTGAAACATCAGTGTCGTTGAGTCTGAGAAATGTCCGGTCTTTTTCCCCCCAGGGTAAAGTGAAGAGTGTACATGACTGTATGTCCATAAGTATGGATCCTACACCTAAATTTGACAGCCACTTCTCCAAGAACTCAACCAGAGTGACGTCCTTACAGTCGTACAGGGCATTCGAGTACACTCAGGTAAAATAAGTCATTCAAATAAACCAGAGTAAAACAACTCTCTATGAATAAAAACATTTGATCAAATGAACATGTGTTTCCTGTGAGATGGCTAAAGGGTCTTTCTTCACAGCAATACTTCTACGAGTATGTGGATTTCGAGGTTTCGTCCAGGCCGAGACACGTGTGTCCGTATGCGGTGGTCTCTTTTTACTTTAAAGGCAAAGAGGCGTCAACTGTGGCCCCCAAACCGCTGCCTCCTCTCAGGTATCTGACTGCTCTCCTTCACTCTCAGTCATGTGACTCACAAAACTCTTCCATTAAAATTGATTTTATTACATTTTTCTATGTTCCTCAGGTCCAACAGCCAGCCATCAGGGACGAGCAAAGGTGGGCATAACTTTATTCAGTAAAACAGCATTTTTTTGGTTATGAGAGGAACGGCTCACCAGTGTTTTCTGTGGTGCACAAAAGCATTTTTGGAAAGAATCGTCAGATCTCTTTTCTATACTACAACAGCTTATATTGTCTGGCAAGTGTTTAAAAGCACAATAAAGTAGTTCCTAGTAGTCCTTTGTGGAGCCATGATCACAGTGAACTCTCATTGTATTGAAAACAATTCTTCAAATTCTCCTTAAAAAATAACAGAATGCTGGTTTGGAAGGACATGAGGTCAAATAACTCTGACAGAATTTAAATCTCTGAGTGAACTCTTCCTTTGCTTTCGTTGTTGTGATAGGCAGGCGCTGTTTCACGGTATGGCGGGGACATTTTTTGAATGGGGGGAAAGACGTATACCAGGCCAGCCTTCGCTCGCTCTCTCTACCTTTCCTGCCCTACAAACTGTGAGTGTCATGGACCACAGCAGTGTGTGTTAAGTGACACTGGGCATGTGATGATGAGCCATGACTGTTGTTGTTTCAGGCCAGAGAAGATTGAGATGGGTAAAGTCATGAGCTTGCAGCAGGTCAAGCAGAAGATCCCATCTGCCCTCTTCTCCTGGAGTCTCTACACAGGCAGCCATGAAGGTTTGACCACTAGTTTAAAAGCCAATGCTGTAATCATCCACATTCCAAGTAGTGGACGACTGATATATATTACCAGAGCCGATATTCTCAACCGATATTTGCCATTTTTTTATGATCAGCATGGGACGATAAGTTTTTCTGTTTGGCTGCTAAGTGTTGTAAGCGGGACTTTTATTTTGATAGGGCTGAGATGATTTATCATCATTAGTTTACTCTTTGATTAAGGGTTAGGTTACTTTATTTATATCCGCAGGTGAATTTGTTTTGCAGTAAAATTATATCTAATAATTAACAGGCATTCAGCAAACAGAGCTGGGTAGAAACTGTTTACATGTAATCGGATACCAGAAATTAAGTACTTGTAATTAGATTAAATTACATTATAAAAATACTGGTAATCAGACTTCAGGTACTTTTTTTATTGATTACATGATTACATATCATCCACACAATAGCAATAAATTATAATTTATTGATTCTCCCGGTTTATTATCTTTTAAATGTTCCTTTCTAAAATAGCCTAAAATTCAGAAAGTCTTCAGGTTTTAGTTAGTCAGCGTTTGACCACTGGATTTACAAAAATCATTTCAGGTTTATAAGAAGGGTTACAATGTTGCATCAGTGCTGATCACATTCATTTTTATTTGAATTAGTAATACATGGTTAATAACCAACTGAGCGATGTGTAATTGGGAGGCTTTTGCTTTTCAAACACATTAACATGCACGAAGTCATGCTATTTCTTATTTACATGTAATGCAGGCAATTCCAAACTTCTGTCATCTGAACCTCTTTACCTTAATATCTTTTCTTGAAGTACCTGAGATTTTGAAAATAAGATATTCCTAGAATATCACATTTGAACTGTTAACGGTCTCGAACGTGTTAAATGGACACTGGACATGAAGGTAACAATAAATATTTCATGTTTTAGGGCTTTATTTTGATTGTTATTTTCAACCGATTTTTTAATTTTACATTTGTATGAGTTCATAATGATTAGCTTAAACTCACAAACCCACCCCGCCGTCTTCATGAACCCCAGTTCGGAATAACCTGCTGTAATGGTGAAAAAACAATTGCACGTATGTGTTAATGATAAGATGGAATATCTTTTCTTACCTTGTATTTAGCTCAATATGGTAGACGAGTATCATGAAAATCTCTTGAGAACGAGTTGCGTGTCAAAAGTAATCTAAAAGTAGTTCCAATTATAGAACCCTAACAGTGTAATGTAATGGATGTACAAACAAACACTTTACCTACAATAAATTTTTGTATACAAATTGTAGTCATAGGTATTCAAATTACAAAGTCATATTACCAGCTCGTAAGCAAATATGAATTTTAAACAAGTCTTGACGAGCTAAATAAACAGTTTCATGCCAAAACTAAAAGATGAAGAATGATGGGTCCCTGCATTATGAAAAAATAATCTCAAGCACTACTACGAATGAGGATTATTTAAAGACGGATTTATAACTGTGTCGGACCAATACCGTAGTTACAGGGTACATCTAAAAAAATTGCATATCATGAAAAATGGTCAAATGTTTGGGTCACTCATTGCAGAAATGTGAAAAACCGATATATATGTAGGATCATTAAAGATAGAGTGAATATTTCAAGTCATTATTTCTTGAAATTTTGATGATTATGGTTTACAGATAATGAAAACCCAAAATCCAGTGTCTCAGAACATTTGAATATTGTGAAAAAGTTCAATACTGGAAAGTCATGGTGTCACACCCTAACCAGCTAATTACCTCAAAACACCTGCAAAAAAGGTTTCCTGAGCCTTTAAATGGTATCCCAGTCTGGGTCAGTAGGCTACACAATCATGGGGAAGACTGCTGGTCTGACAGATGTCCAGAAGACAATCATTAACACCCTCCACAAGGAGGGTAAGCCACAAAAGTGCATTGTGAAGAAGTCGGTTGTTCCAAGAGTGAGCATCAAGCATATTATAGAAAGTTGGAATGGAAGTGAAAAAGTGGGGTAGGAAAAGGTGCACCAGCAAGAATTTGGGGGAACTTCACAAGGAGTGGACTGAGGCTCGGGTCAAGGCATCAAGAGCCACTCTGCACATGCCGCTTCCTAGACATGGGCTACTAAATGCGCAGGCTCGTGTCAAGCAAACTCTGAAACAGAGACCTAAGTCAGAGCATCTTCCTGGGCTGCTGGGAGAAAGACTGGGCCTGGTGAGATTGGTCCAAAGTCCTCTTTTCAGATGAAAGTAAATTATGCATTTCATTTGGAAATCAAGGTCCCAGAGTCTGGAGGAAGAGTGGAGAGGCACAGTAGCTGATATATGTGCGTTTAGGATGCATTGATTTTATAGTTTTTGTTATTCATGAGGGATGTCAGTGCAGCATTGACTGCTTATAGAGAAGGATGATGGGATGTAAATAATGGCTCTGGTTTGTTATTGTAGTGTCCAAAAGTGGCATGTTCTGCAGTCTGTTTGACGTGGTGGAGAAAGACAAAGCTTCTCCGAAGAGCTTGACAGCATTGCTGCAGAAACTGGAGGAGGAGGGTCTGGTGAGCATCAGTCCTGATTCATGTTTGTGCAGCTGTGTGCACATGAGCTGATTGTCTCTTCACTGCAGGTGCTGGTGAATATGGTGAAGGACAGAGGTTTCCTCTTCTTGCTTTCTGCCAGTCAAATGGCCAACTCAAGCGGTATGATCTAATGATGGTGAAATGCATGTGTAAAAGAAATTGATCTTCGAAATATCTGAATGAAATGTATTTTATTTTGATTTTACAGAGCGACAAGGTGGTTGGAAAATGTCCTCAATACAAGCACTTTTTATTTACCATGAGAAGCGTGACTTGTTAAAGATCTGTGAGTATTTGGAGAGATGCACAATATTAAATTGATGCGTTTTTTCTTAAAGCCAGAAACATATTTTATGCAAGCATGCAAACACAGATGTGAATGCTTGGCTAAGACATTGCAAGCACTTAGTCTCGCACTTAACCGATCTTGTGGTGAAAATAAATGTCATTACTCATGGGAGCGATTGTATTACCTTCAAATGTCTGTGCTATTAAACCGATGTTATCGTTCATGTAGCTAGTCGTAAGCGTACAGAGTTCATCTTACTTCAGCTAACTTGGTTTAACGAGGTTCTCTTCAAACTAATTTTGTGACGGTGCCAAAATTTCAGTAGTCAGTACCAGTAAGATTTCACGGTTCTTGATACCAAAGATAAAAAAAAACACCTTTTAACTGTTTAACTTGGTTTAACTTTTTACATTAATGAATAGCACTATTAAAAATAAACTGATAGAAAATGAATAGCACGTAAAAAAAATTAACAGTAACACTTTTACTGTTAAACTTTTAATAGCCTGAATGCCTATAATGCAATGCATTATATCTTTTCATGAATAATTGTAGCCAAAGTTAAAATAATAATAATAATAATATTTGAAGGTTTATTTTTCATGTTTTAATGTGCTATACTTTCTAAAGGTGCAACAATGAATAGATAAGTGTTATAATGTATAATAACTGTGGTTACAGGTATTCATGAGATAATACAGTGCATTGCAAGGCATAATTAATGCATTAAAACTGCTTTTATAGTGCATTAGGCTTTAAGTAAAGTGTTAACCAGTTAACTAACTGACTATAGCTTGAGACTATGCATGGAAATAGTAATAATAAAGAACAGCAAGTTTTTAAACATTGTGATTTTGCATCTCAGTACTAATTCTGTTTGATTTTTATTCATCAAAATGGATTTTTAAGATTTGTGTTCATCTTAACTGACAGTGGCATTCAGAACACAGCATCATACAGAATCAAGCTGTCTTTGGTGACTGAAACATGCAAAGACACAGATACTTCAAGCAATCAAATCTTATTTTTGATCTTAATTTTATTATTTAGTAATGAAACTCTAACGTTTGTCTTTATAAAGCATCAAATCCTTCTAAGAGCTGCAGACCTGTGTCATCACAGCATCACAGTCCCATCATGCCCCAGCATGATTCGTTCATCTCCGCTCTTCACTACACCCTCAACAAGGCTCGCGGTGACCCTCCTGCTGATCTCAGCGCCACCATAGAGCAGCAGGTTTACGACTACCTCACTAGCCTTCGTGAAGGCCAATCTCCGCAGCGCATCCGGACTGACTACGACCCCAAACTGGACGTCAGGGACAAGCTCTTTCCGGCACCCAGGCAGAAGACCAACTGGGAGAGCTTCGTGCGGCCCTACATCTACAAACCAGCCGTGTTTACTATGCTTCTGGAGAACGTGAAGAAGAAGGTGGAGGAGCTCCGGGTTCAGACTGAGAGAGCAGCCCCTCATAATGACCCGGTGAAAGTCAAAGAGCTGCTGAAGCTCATCCAGCTGAACAAGAAGAGCTCGAAGGTAAAGGCGGGAGATCCAGAGGCGTCGGGGGACACCTACACACTGAAGAGGAAGGTGGATCTCGTCACTCATGAAGGAAGCTCAAAACGCCAGAGAAATCAGCCCAACGAAGAACTAAGAGAAGGTGAGGAGAATGAAGCTTAAGGGCTGCAAGATGAATCGTATTTTAAGTATAATTGGTATCAAGCCTCTATAAGCTTTTAACGTTGTGGATGCCAGATTGTATGTAATTTGGAGTTTAGTGATCTCTATTGAGATATTTAGCTCAAATAAAAGTCTAAGGGGCTGTTCACACAAAATGTGTTTTTCCATTCCAGTGTGCAACTTTTCCATTGTCTTTCTATGAAAACGTGCACTAGACGGATGGGTATGACTGTTGCGATGGCGTGCGTCTCTTTTGCAACGTCGCGCACGTGAGCACTGTGTTTTTAAGATGCTGTGTGAAGTTAAAAGTATTTACATTTTTACACATCAATGTTCCAAAACTGTGGACCAATCAGAAGACCCTGAGCTTTTGTTTACAGTAGCAAGTTGTCATGGCAACTGTTTTATTTGATGGCAACATGGAGGAGACATTCTTTTTTTCTCCCTTTTTTCAGTTGCATCACACAAAGGCACAATGCAAACAGGGAAAAGATGCACATCTCAAAGCATGCAAAACAGAACAACAAAAACGCAAAATTAATACAAACTTGTGGTTGTTGGGTGTGTGGTATGTGTGTGTATATAGATATCTATATAAATATATATATAGATATATATATATATATATATATATGCTAGGATAAAAAAAGTGCTATATAATATTAGGGCAGTTACATAAATTTGAAAAGCTTTAGAATTTTTATTGTTTTTATAAGCTTCTTATTTTGTGATCTCATATTAGAAAGGGTTTCAAAAATATATTTTAAGATCAGTATTAAAAATTTCAAATATGATGGTTTCTTTTGAATTACTTTTGACTTGTGAATATAAAACTTTGCTAAGATAATTAACAGATTAATAATGTAAATGTTTATCAGAAAAATATGGGTTTTGATAACAAAGTAAAATATCATGAGGTTCTAAATTAAGGGCTTTGTTTAACTTTGTCTATTTTAAAGTCAAACCAAAATGAAATAGAAAAAGGGCAATAGAAAAATAAATTGTTAAATATCTTCAGCAGCTATATTACAAAAGGTACATTTATCATAAACACTATGAATATATCTGCTAACAACTCAGAGGAGACATTCTGCGTGGCACTTTTAAAAAAGAAAAACATTCCTGAGCTTTGCGTCTCACATTTTTAGACGTAAAGACGCATTCTGTGTGAACAGCCAGTCAGTTTTCTTTCACAGGCGTTTGCACTGTTTGCTGCTACTAAATCTTTGCAAACCATGCATATTGACTTCCGTTGTTCTTATGTAGAGGTACAATAATTCTGATGAAATGTAAAAAATGTAATGGCAATAACCATGATTAATAAACTTGATCATATATTTTTAGCAAAATAACTGTGATTAACCATTTAACCTTTATCATGCAGCCCTAATGAAGATAATCTTGTAAAAATAGAGAGGAGATAAAGATACAGCTAAGTTTCTCAGTGCACTGGGTCTTGCTTTTGACGATGAGTTTGAATTGTGTAACATCATCTAGTGTCCTCTCTTCATCAGCGGACGAGAGACAGTCCTCTCCATCTCTAGCCAATGTTCTGAGCAGCGTCAGCCTTCAGGACACAGACCTGAGGAAGGACAAATCTCAGGGAGCGCTGAAGATCATGGAGATCCTGGACGGCTTTGGAAAGACAAGTCTTGACACAGACCTGCGCAGAGACAAGACCCATGGGGCGCTGGAGGTCATAAGGCTGATAGACAACATGACCAGAAGCGCCGCAGAGTCACCTGACGACACAGAGATGAAGGATGACACCGCTCTTTTGAACAGCATGGTAAGACTCGGCCTTCCGACTGACCGTGACATTGACTTAAGGAAGAGTTTTGTGGAGGATGAACCCGAGAGGACCGACTGTCTGGAGGTAGATCAGTGTGCTCAAACAACACTACATTTACACCTTCACAAACTGGACATTAGTAGGGCTGCACCCTAAATAGCTGACGAGAAGAGGCTTAGTCAGCAAAAATTTTAATAGTTGGTTAGTCGCAGAAATAAATAAAAGCGATCTGTGACAGACAGATGGTTAACGGCTGGTCCTTGTGTTAATTACAGTATATCGGGCAGGAAATCCAAACGTTTGACTATCATTCATACACCTCAAATATGGCTTATCATTTGATACTGAAATATATAAGTAGTAGCAACTTTACATGGTAATTTGTTCTAACGTTAAATAAATGTGCGCTATTAGCCACATAACCAAGTGTTTGTGCATGACATGGAGGTGCCGCCGCGAGCAACGGTGGAAACAACTTAAAATGCACTGTGAAAATGCATGTCATTTTTGCTTATACAGATAAGAGTAATACATCATTAGAAAACTGTAAAGGGTCTACTTTTACTTGTGTGCACTCACAATATCAACAATAACGAAAACAAACGGGACACGCTTTCTGCCGTCTTGGTCTCCTTGTCACAAAAATGAACCCAAACTCAGCTTATAGGTTACTTGCCATAAAGACATGAGAAATAGATCTATAGAAAGCTTGAAATGTCCACTTTTAAACGAACCAATTCAAAGGGAAAAACAACACTGACTCAGAAAACACTAGTTTATTAATGCATAATTAAAATATCTTTCTTTGTCATCATTGCCATTACTTGTGCTGGTGCTTCGTGTCAAACTTTGTGCTTGAGCTCAGAATATTAAAGTCCTTCCTAGTATATATTTAAGTAAATAAATTAATATAAATGTGTGAATAGTTGACTAATGGATTAAATACACCATTATTAGTCAACTAGAAAAAACTTTAGTTAGGGGCAGCCCTAATATTAAGCATTACTTGAACATGTACATTATGTTGTCATTCCAAACCTATGTGGCAATCTTTTTATCATATCTTAGAGAGAGATATTAAGATCTTGGGATGTTAAGAACAATATTGATGCTGCTTTTTTGTGCTTCATGAAAGCATACAGTGACCAGAGTCTGTCAAGCTTCAAAAATGACTGAAATAGTCCAATTTATGCATAATAAGGTTTTTTTTTTTTTTAGATATATTTTAAGTGACGAACAGAACAGTTTTAAAACTTGAAGCTTGAAAAATCAGATATGGAGCTGTTGACCGCACTGATTTTTGGTCACAAGATGCATGAAATCCAATGGTCTTGGTGCACCATTTTTGTGGTTCGGACAAGTATTAGTCCATTCCAGAGATTTGGTTTTTCGGCGAAGGTTTACCAGCCATTTATGAAGTGCATTTTTAAAAAGAGTGCCCTGAAGATTCTCCAAAAATTCAGCCTTTGTGTTCCTCTGAAGAAAAAAAATCATACAGGTTTGGAATGACTTGAGCGTGTAAATGTGAACAGAATTTATTTACTTTGGCTTTAAATAGCTTCATAACGTTGATGCAACAGGTATGTGACATGAATACATTGAAGGAGAGGTTAGTGTAGAAATTTAAGGATAAAGTCTGGGTTGAGAGGATTTCAAGAAATAGTAGATGCCATTCTGCTAGTCTAATGTTCTAATGTTGACCAAATTGACCTATCGGTAAGCCCCTCCCCTCAAACGCAGCTGAGCCAATGGCAGTCGAGTATCAGCAGCACGGGGAGCGGAACTCGGACATCTGTAGGTTTCAGTGCCATAGAGAAACATTGGAAGATCTGAAGCTTTCATCGGTTTGATGGTGTTTATGCTACAAACACGGCAAAACGATGTGTTTGGGGTACTTATAACACTGATTCCAGGTCTTCTGAGAGGATGGGCAATAGAATTTATTTTATTACATTTCCTAAACCCAAACAAAACAGAGCAAAATGTCCCTAAGCATTCAACCCCAATCCCAATGAAGACAAAAACATTCATTTTCTGAGTGTCATACTCTCGTTAAGTTACAATTTTCATCTGCTCAAGCAGAACGTTAATGTCATCTTGTGCTTCAGCAAGGTATCTCTGGCTAAAACCAGCTAACGTTAAAGTTAGTGTGTCCATATAACATACCAACCTAAATACTTCTCACGTCATGTACATATTTGGTCAAAAACACATAAATAAAGGTCTACATTTCAGTGCCTCTCCATATTAAACGGGTTAAATGTAAATTAGTTTAATCCTACCCTGGATTCTTCTGGCTTCTCCCGCTTGCATTGAGATCTGTAAACCCTCACTTCCAAATTAATCTTGTTACCCACCATATTTATTCTAAAATCTTTTATTATATATCCCTCCATGGCATATTTAAGTCCCACTTGAATGGTGGTCCTTCTGTGTCCAAAATTGATCAAAAACATCTTGGGACAAGGTTTTCACGCTGACAGCTGTCATAGTAAGCAACTGCGGTAGCAACAGTAACTAAGGGGGGCGGGGCTTACCGATAGGACAACTGCTTTCCCGAAGTGTCAGTTTGGGGCTAATTTCCATTGTTTTGAGAAAAGCTGTTAGTTGAAGTGCTTGATTTTCACAGAAAAGGCGTGCAACAGACTACATAGAGAAGACTCGGGTGAAGAGAGGGAAGGTGGGTGAGAGTTTGCAGCAGAAAGGGAATCTCATGCAGGTGATGGGATGAGAAGTTACGTTGTGGCACTAAACAAATGCAAAAAGCTGTTATCATAACTGACATCAGATATCTTCATAAATTTCTCTATTACACACTTGTGTGATACAATTCATATAAAGATGACTGTCTTGAATCACACACTCTGGCTATGTTTGGAATGGCATGCATTGTGTATTTAATACCAGCTAAAATTGTATACATTGTAAGACTTGTTTTCGATCATATATCAAAGTATATCTTGTAAAATAAATATACAGTCATTTGCAAAACTTTTGTCAAGGAACACAAACTATGTACAGAACGCCCCAGCGCAGACAGCCTTCAGTAAAGTAGTGTTCAGCAGGTCAGATTGCAGACTGAACCTCAGACTGGTCAGACCTGTGCCTGTCTGCAAGGACAAGGAGATGCTTTAAAATCTATTTAGCACTTCAAACTCAATGCCATAATTTTACAAAAACATCGTCTTGTGCTTTAGCTTGAAATCATCAGTCACGCTGTGCTCATAAAGCCAGAGAAGAGCTATATGAATGTGGCTAAACGTGACTAATGCACAACTGACAATCTGGAATACATAAACAGTCGAGTGAAGTGATGCAAATACTGAAAGATTCCACTTCTGTTATTCCATATATGTGACCCTGGAGCACAAAAGTCTCGAGTCGCTGGGGTATATTTGAAGCAATAGCCAACAATGCATTGTATGGGTCAAAATTATAGATTTTTCTTTTATGCCAAAAATCATTAGGATATTAAGTAAAGATCATGTTCCATGAAGATATTTTGTAAATTTCCTACCGTAAATATAGTAATATGCATTGCGAAGAACTTCATTTGGACAACTTTAAAGATGATTTTCTCAATATTTAGATTTTTTTTTTTTTGCACCCTCAGATTCCAGATTTTTTTCAAATAGTTGTATCTCGGACAAATATTGTTCCTATCCTAACAAACCATACATCAATGGAAAGCATATTTATTCAGCTTTCAGGTTATGTATAAATCTCAATTTTGTAAAAAAAGCCCCTTATGACTGGTTTTGTGCTCTAGGGTCACATATAACAACCGTACGTTTGCAAAGGTGATATTGCTTTTATGCAATAATGCTGTAACTTAGGGAATATCCACTAATGGACAGACGAACAGCCTGGAACGTTAAGGAACGCTACATATCTTGAACCAAGTGGGGTTTTATTGGTAATGTGTAGATACATGCACAGAGACAGAACAGGAACAAGAGTCTTTCAATTATTATTACTATTATTATTATTATTTTACTTTGAGAAACAACTCAAAAGTAATTTCTCATTTTAATTAATACCTTTTTTTAATTTTTATGTTTTCACTCTTGATCAAATGAGTCAAGAAGAGGTTCTGATTCAGGCCCACTGCATTGTGGGATACAGTCTTCCACACAGTGTGCTCTGGTTTTGGCAAATGTAGCAGATCGTCGAGTATTCCACATACTGTACTCGTCACAGAATACATTCGGTGTACTGCAGGAATAATACGAGTAGCATGCTGTTCCTTTCATAGCCATGGTTCTGCTGGTGAATGTAGAGCAGTGAGCTGTTCTGTTTCTTCACCAACAATTGAATTTAACGCATTTACAGAACAAAACAGAGCAGATGAGTTAGAATACTTGAATAATACGACTGCACCTGATGTTTGCTCTTTACAGTTGCTCTTTATAGTTTTGCATCTAGTCAAATGTATTGTTTCTTTGTTTCTTTTTTGATAGTTTGTATTTCTTCAAGTCATTTGGTTTATAAAGTCCTGGTGGTGATTTTGATGTTTTTGCCGTTTCAGGAGGAGACCGCTGGTAGTTTGAGTAGTTTAGAAGCATTTAGCCCTTATTCAGATTCTGGAGGACAGCAGCGTGGCGTTAACCTGCTCGGAGAAAAGACCATTCCATGGGTCCTGATACCCATCACAGGTAAACTCACTTAGCATGATGTGAAGAACAAGAGCAGTGCAAAATGTCTAATAATGACCTTGCACGCCAATATCAGCAAATAACACCCTGCCACAAATATATGATATTTTTTTTTTTTTTTTTTTTTTTTTGTTTTTTTGGTTTTTTTTTTTTTTTTGTTTTTTTTTTTTTTTTTTTGTTTTTTTTTTTTTTTTTTTTTTTTTTTTTTTTTGTTTTTTTTTTTTTTTTTTGTTTGTTTTTTTTTTTTTTTTTCTTATTAGCATGCATATTACTAGCATAGTGACTGTTTACAAAGCACATATTAATGCCTTATTCTGCATGACCATATTCTAGATCCCTTAACCTGACTCCATACCTAAACATAACTACTACAACATCTACCTTACTATCAATAAGCAGCAAATTAATAGTTTATTGAGGGAAAACTCTTAGTTAATGGTGAATTTGATCTGTATTCCCTAATCTAAAGTCTATATAAGTTCTACCATAATGAAATGCTAAAAGACTGTAAAGAGAAACTCAGCATTTTGAATTTGGAAGCTGCATTAACACATTTGATGGAGAATTGGAGGGAGTCTTAATTTGTGATCTCTGGAAATCAGAGTTGCCTTAATTTGGCGAGTTGAACACTAATTTAAGTTCAGTATTCTGTTATATGTGTTTATTATATATGTAATGCAACAAGGGGACACCCATAATAGTTTCCGGAGAATGAGCACTGCACCAAGATTGTCCTCATGTTTAAAAAAACTGAAAAGTAAACCTCAGTAAATTTGTTTTTTATTTCATGCAAGTCAGTTTGTAGTGTATAAAAAAATATAATTTACTTTAAAGAATCTGGATTTTCTTAATTGCTTGCTTAGGTCTGAAAACGGAGAGATATTCCCAGAGACAGATGGACTATCCTGAAGATCCACGCTTCGTTCAGAATCCAACCGTGTCTACACACGCCACACCTGATACAAAGGACCTGTCCCCTCCCTACCAGCCAGACAGCAGCAGCACAGCGGTGGATCTGGATGTGCAGACGGCAGCAGAGGTTGAGGATGAAGAGCTCGTCGCTCCGGCTCTGAACACAGAGTGTCCTGCAGACGGCAGCAGCTTTGACCACATAGTCGATGAGCTCGTCTCTGGCTTCTCTAGTGAGGTGGAGCAGCTCTTGAGGGCCAAACGTATTTATTTTTCTTGCTCCAACACTCGAGGCTCACGAGAACCTCTCCAGACTCCAGCTGTGCCACTTTCCAATTACGTGTCAAACTACAACACTCCGTTTCCCGTCAGTAACTACATCAGCTCTTTCCACGACAGCCTGATGATGTTCATAGACCCTCAGCATGTCAGTCGATACCACAGAGCTCAGGATGATGTGACTTCCTCCTCGTCTGCTGCAGAAGTTCCTTCAGATGTCCCTGATACGTCCTCCAGCTTTAATCCGTGTGCTTCCTCGTCTTCAACCTCTAAACCCAGCAGCACCTTTGAATCATCTCTGAGACCATGTTCCCCTTCTAGTGCCCTGCCTGAGCCAATGCCTCCGCCACAACATCACTCAAGCTTACCCGACCCTGATCTCCAGCATCAGATGTGGGCACTGGAGCAGGACTCGGTGACCCAGAAGACACGGGAAGCCAACATCCCTCATGATGAGATGAATGGGAGTCTGGTTGCTGAGACTACGGGAGCTGTGGAGGGTCAAACGGACGCCTCGATGGGACACACTCATTCTGCCATCAGCAGTATCATCGATCAGCTGCAGCCCGAAGTGATCAGTAACCTGGTGGAGATCATCAAAGGAGTTCAGAAGAACATCGTCTACTTCTACATCCATTCCACGGATGAGGAGGAGAGTGACGTCTGCTGGGAGATTAAGGTACATCTAGTGCTGCAGACTGTCAGTCCAAATCCGATTTTTGTGCATGTCCGATTGGAATCCGATCATAGTTAGCAAGTGTGAACCGATTTTTACAAATCTGTTTCAAGCTACATTCATGTGTGGTTTGAAATTCCATTGAAAACGTGTTTCTGGAAATCCGTTTCAGTCTGACTGCTCAGATCGCTCGGATTTTGCACAACTTTTTCACATTCCCATGCCACCTAAATTGTAAACACGTCAGACGTTAGCTGTGTCCGAAATCACTCACTCGTTCACTGATCCCTATATAGTGCACTATATCACTACATCATATATCACTATATCACTAGGTAGTAGGGGTTGCACCGACTAGTCAACTTCAATGCTCTGCCATGATGCTTTAAGCTTGACGTCGACTCGTCGCTGGTCCTAAAGAGGGCACAACAGGATAAGAAATCTTTGAAGGACTTCCACATTTACGCTCCGTTTCCAGACAGTTCAAATGACAAATAAATGCATACTCTGAAAGCGCTCCACAAGACACGCAATCGCTCTCACTAATGCATTCATATTAATGTAATCTTTACTGTGCTACTTTATCTGTATCTGATTTAGAACGAGCAGAAATCTGTGAGAAATATAACGACTTAAAGACAAAAGAACTGCTAAAAAAAGCTGTTATAGGAGCAATAGCCATGTGGGCAGCGCTGTCTCCAGACTTATTTGTTCATTAATGACGTCATCAGCGACTTTCATCGCATAAAAATCGACTTTTAAAAAAAATCAGAAGTCGTTCAACCCCTAATAGATAGTGTGTGTGTATATAATATTATATATATATGTTATCGATATATAGATATATATGTTATATATATATTATATTATATCTATATATATATATTTATATATATATATATATATATATATATATTATATATATCCAGTGGGTACGGAAAGTATTCAGACCCGCTTAAATTTTTCACTCTTTGTTATGTTGCCGCCATTTGCTAAAATCATTTAAGTAAATTTTTTTTTTTTCCTCATTAATGTACACACAGTACCCCATATTGACAGAAAAACACAGATTTTTTGACATTTTTGCAGATTTATTAAAAATTTAAAACTGAAATATCACATGGTCCTAATATCACATTCAGACCCTTTGCTCATATTTATTAGAAGCACCCTTTTGATCTAATACAGCCTGAGTCTGTTTGGGAAAAGATGCAACAAGTTTTTCACACCTGGATTTGGGATCCTCTGCCATTCCTCCTTGCAGATCTCCAGTTCTGTCAGGTTGGATGGTTATCGTTGGTGGACAGCCATTTTTAGGTCTCTCCAGAGATGCTCAATTTGTTTTTAAGTCAGGGCTCTGGCTGGGCCATTTAAGAGCAGTCACAGAGTTGTTGTGAAGTCACTCCTTTGTTATTTTAGCTGTGTGCTTAGGGTCATTGTCTTGTTGGAAGGTAAACCTTCGGCCCAGTCTGAGGTCCTGAGCACTCTGGAGAAGGTTTTCGTCCAGGATATCCCTGTACTTGGCCGCATTCATCTTTCCCTCAATTGCAACCAGTCGCCCTGTCCCTGCACCTGAAAAACACCCCCACAGCATCATGCTGACACCACCATGCTTCACTGTTGGAACTATATTGGACAGGTGATGAGCAGTGCCTGTTTTTCTCCCCACATACCGCTTAGAATTAAGGCAAAAAAGTTATATCTTGGTCTCATCAGAACAGAGAATCTTAATTCTCACCATCTTGGAGTCCTCCATGCGCGCTTTCATGTGTCTTGCACTGAGGAGAGGCTTCCGTCGGTGCCACTCTGCCATAAAGCCCCGACTGGTGGAGGGCTGCAGTGATGGTTGACTTTCTACAACTTTCTCCCATCTCCCGACTGCATCTCTGGAGCTCAGCCACAGTGATCTTTGGGTTCTTCTTTACCTCTCTCACCAATGCTCTTCTCCCCCGATAGCTCAGTTTTGGCCGGACGGCCAGCTCTAGGAAGGGTTCTGGTCGTCCAAACTTCTTCCATTTAAGGATTATGGAGGCCACTGTGCGCTTGGGAACGCTTAAGTTCAGCAGAAATGTTTTTGTAACCTTGGCCGGATCTGTGCCTTGCCACAATTCTGTCTGTGAGCTCTTCGGGCAGTTCCTTTGACCTTATGATTCTCATTTTCTCTGACATGCACTGTGATCTGTAAGGTCTTATATAGACAGGTGTGTGCTTTCCTAATCAAGTCCAATCAGTATAATCAAACACAGCTTGACTAATGGAGGTGTAGAACCATCTCAAGGATGATCTGAAGAAATGGACAGCACCTGAGTTAACTATATGAGTGTCCAGCAAAGGGTCTGAATACTTAGGGCCATGTGATATTTCAGTTGTTCTTTTTTAATAAATCTGCAAAAATTGTCAACACTTCTGTGTTTCTGTCAATATGGGGTGCTGTGTACATTAATGAGGGAAAAAAAATTAACTTAAATGATTTTAGCAAATGGCTGCAATATAACAAAGTGTGAAATTTAAGGGGGTCTGAATACTTTTCCGTACCCACTGTAAATATATCTATAATAATATATATATATACAGTTGGGAAAAAAAGTATTTAGTCAGCCACCAATTGTTGTAAGCAAGTTCTCCCACTTAAAAAGAGAAGAGAGGCCTGTAATTTTCATCATAGGTATCCTCAACTATGAGAGACACAATGAGAAAAAAAAAAATCCAGAAAAATCACATTGTAGGATTTTTAAAGATTTATTTGCAAATTGTGGAAAATAAGTATTTGGTCAATAAAAAAAATTCATCTCAATACTTTGTTATATACCCTTTGTTGGCTATGACAGAGGTCAAACGTTTTCTGTAAGTCTTCACAAGGTTTTCACACACGGTTGCTGGTATTTTGGCCCATACCTCCATGCAGATCTCCTCTAGAGCAGTAATGATTTGGGGCTGTCGCTGGGCAACATGGATTTTCAACTCCCTCCAAAGATTTCTATGGGGTTGAGATCTGGAGACTGGCAAGGCCACTCCAGGACCTTGAAATGCTTCTTACGAAGCCACTCCTCCGTTGCCCGGGCGGTGTGTTTGGGATCATTGTCATGCTGAAAGAGCCAGCCACGTTTCATCTTCAATGCCCTTGCTGATTGAAGGAGTTTTTCACTCAAAATCTCACGATACATGGCTTCATTCATTCTTTCGTTTACACGGATTAGTCGTCCTGGTCCCTTTGCAGAAAACAGCCCCAAAGCATGATGTTTCAACCCCCATGCTTCACAGTAGGTATGGTGTTCTTTGGATACAACTCAGCATTCTTTCTCCTCCAAACACGACAAGTTTGAGTTTTTACCAAAAAGTTCTATTTTTGGTTTCATCTGACCATATGACATTCTCCCAATCCTCTTCTGGATCATCCAAATGCTCTCTAGCAAACTTCAGACGGGCCTGGACATGTACTGGCTTAAGCAGGGGGACACGTCTGGCACTGCAGGATTTGAGTCCCTGGCGGCGCAGTGTGTTACTGATGGTAGCCTTTGTTACTTTGGTCCCAGCTCTCTGCAGGTCATTCACTAGGTCCCCCCGTGTGTTTCTGGGATTTTTGCTCACAGTTCTTGGGATCATTTTGACCCCACAGGGTGAGATATTGCGTGGAGCCCCAGATCGAGGGAGAATATCAGTGGTCTTGTATGTCTTCCATTTTCTTATAATTGCTCCCACAGTTGATTTCTTCACACCACGCTGCTACCTATTGCAGATTTCAGTCTTCCCAGCCTGGTGCAGGTCTACAATTTTGTTTCTGGTGTCCTTTGACAGCTCTTTGGTCTTGGCCATGGTGGAGTTTGGAGTGTGACTGTTTGAGGTTGTGGACAGGTGTCTTTTATACTGATAACGAGTTCAAACAGATGCCATTAATACAGATAACCAGTGGAGGACAGAGGAGCCTCATAAAGAAGAAGTTACAGGTCTGTGAGAGCCAGAAATCTTGCTTGTTTTTAGGTGACCAAATACTTATTTTCCACTATAATTTGCTAATAAATTCTTTAAAAAATCCTACAATGTGATTTTCTGGATTTTTTATTCTCATTTTGTCTCTCATAGTTGAGGTATACCCATGATGAAAATTACAGGCCTCTCTCATCTTTTTAAGTGGGAGAACTTGCACAATTGGTGGCTGACTAAATACTTTTTTGCCCCACTGTATATATATATATATATATATATATATAAATTATATATATATATATAACTATATATCACTACGTTGCTATATCGTTATCAATATCTATTCGAGACTTGTCATTTGCACTTATATATTGTTGCTCTTTTTAGTTTTTGACTCTTTCTTGTCCCTCATTGTAAGTCTCTTTGGTAAGCTCTGCCTAAATGACTACATGTAAATATCAGAAAAGAGTGAAGTGAGCGAATTGGAGAGCTGGAGCTGTCGCAGAAACATCTTTAGCACATATGTACTTATATGTACCTTATTTTAGAAAATAATATTAATAACAATAACACTCACAATGACATGATGAATACACTACCTTCAGGTGATTAATGAATGCTTTTTTTTAAATCATCCACCAAAATTATCATCACATCTCTATAATTTTTTGTAAGCCAACAATTCCACTTCAGTAAATTAGTAAAACAGTAAACTGAGTAAATGACTGAATAATACACTTTAATATTAATAATGCATGAAATAAAAGTTAAAGCAGAAATAAGCATGTAAACTCGCTCTCTCTTCCAGCTCGTCAGTCCTGCACTATATAGGGGATAGGGAGCGATTTCGGACACCGCTGTTGTTTGTAGAAAACATGCTGAAGGTCTTTGCAGAAACAAGGTTGTGCTGTTGTGAAGTGCAAGTCAAGCAGAAAAAGGCAGTATATGACTGGTCTACACACCTCTTTGAGTTTTGCAGCACAGAATAAAGCCACGCATTCCCACTTCTGCCGCTGCCTCATCAGATGTAATATAATCCAGCGCAACGGCAACATGTGGTAACAACATCTGTATCGCAAACTGTATTGCTGTCATTGTTGTTTTCAGTGTAAACATACCAACACAACGTCACTGCTATAAAAACCAATGCAGATATTCAGTAAAACGGAAACATTGGACACGCAAATCGGATCTGAACAGTTGGGATACACCGTGTGGACAGTCAATCATTTCGATCGAATTCCAATCAGATATGCACAAAAATCTGAGGTGGACTGACCGCGTGAACAAGGCTTTTATATACTAGGTATAAATGTGTTTCTAATGCATATCCATGGCACAATTTATGAAAATATCCCACACTATTAGAAATTCAGACCCTCTTTACACCTCTATTTAGTGCTGGGATCAGATGTTAGTCGCAGGTGTCAAAATGGCAGAAATGTTTCGCTGACTTGAACAGATGTGCTAAATTAATTGAGTTGGAGGATATAACGGTTATTTGTCCAACTGCAGTTGCCCAGAGATCTGGAGACTTACTCAGCTTGTACCGTTTTGACATTCGTCACAGGAATATTTGAAAAAGTTGGGGGATTTGGAGTGTAATCCTCATGGTTTCCTTGAGAAAAGCGGTAGTCTAGATAAACTGCTGGTCATCATTCAGAATATGGACATCGCCACACAGGTTGACAAGGTAAGCCAGAGCTCAGTATTTCGATTTGACTCGTCAGATATATCATTGAAAAGTATGTTGATTCCTTTTCAATTTTGGAACCAGTTCCATCAGCTGGAAGACACTAGATGTTGTGTTTTCTACCCATAGATACCTTCTCTGGTTTTCTTGAAGAAGCATCCGTCTGTGAGCTTTGCTGGTGTAGACAACCTGAGTGACATCCAGAACCACACCTACAACGAGCTCTTTCAGTCCGGAGGCTTCATCGTCTCAGACGAGCAGGTCCTGAACCCAGCGGTCATCACGGCAGGTAATGCAGTTTCACATTTATTAATGTGTTATTGACGTTTAGATTTATTTTATATCAACTCAACCCACGTTTCAGCAAAGTGTTTTTTCTTTTTTTAGAGAAACTTCAAGATATCCTTGAGTACATTGAGCAGCTCAACTGTCCTCAGAGCCCCTGGAGGTGGAGGGTGCACTTCAAATCACACAAGAAACTCAGAGAGCACCGCAGGTTTGACACTAAACCACAACCCTTCAGACTTCACTTTTTATCAAGTGGTGACAGAGTAGAAACTGGGTGGAATCGTTTTCTTCACGATTGACTGCACTGTAAGAACGGTGTTGTTTGTTTTCCAGGCTCAAACCTGATGCTTTGAACCTATTCGAGATCCTCAATGAATATGAGAAGAGACACATCGTTGAGATCCTGTCGTACCACGACTGTGACACTCCATCACGTCAAGCGCCTGACCTTGACTGTCTAGTGGATCTGCAAGCCAGATTCATCAAACAGCGACACCTGATATTTCTGACAGGTGATCTTAAACCCAAATCATTACACAAGTGTTGTCTCTTTACAGCTGCATGTGCATTCTGAGTAGACAGTGTGACCACACTGCGCTGGCAGAGTGTCATAGGCGATGAAGGGCTAAACCGACACAAAAGCCAGTTTTGCACATGTGAGAGTTGGCACATTGGGACACAAGTGAAGTGAAAGGCTTGGTTTACAGAAGAAATACAGTTAGCACCCAAATGTTTGGCTATATTACCAATATGGTAACATTTTGAATTTGTGCAGAATGACACAGTGTGCCTATAAATTTAGATCAAGCTGGCACTTTTTTCCTTTTTTCCCCAGTATTTCATCTTCCTTGCTTTCGCAATCAGAGTGTTAATCAAGTGTGCTACTCCACCGATTCAGAGGATATTTTTGATTTAAGTTCCTTTTTTTGTAAAAGGAAAATTGCAAAGATCTCAGGAAACGGCAACAAATCTTTATAAAGAAATGTGATCAATTGAAATGTGAGCTACTCTCGCTCTCATCCCTCCACCTAAATAACAGGCAAACAAAGAATGGAGCACTTGCCAAGAAAGGGTGGGTGCAGAAGAAGGCTCGAATGAAGTCCTCAGTTAATAAATACTGCGTGACAGTGGTCACAGTTTTATGTTCTCCTAGGGAACGATTCTTGCTTCAGGTTCCAGAGGTTCCCATAGTTCAGATCATAGATGAGCCCCCAGTTTTTAGATTATCCCAATCTAGTGTGGCCTTTGTATCTTAGACGTTTAACCCTGTGATTATTCAGGGTAAGTATAGTCAAATCTAGCCTAAACCTTACAAGGTACAGGTTTCAGGAATAATGTAGAAGACTTTCTTGTGGTTGTTCTTGTTTGAGGCTCAGTTTGTAGTTATAAGTAAAGTAGTTATAAGCAATCATATCAATAAAATCACTTATTTTATTGGTTACAATACAAAGCAGTTAATGCAAAATTTAACTTTTCACACCTTTTGTTCATTTCATCCTGTTCTACATTATAAACAAAGTCAAGTACATTTGTTTAAACTCTACGTCAGTATCATTTTATGTTTTTCAGGTTCTTTCAAATCACATAGCAACCAAACATTGTTATATTCAAGCATATATGGCGTTATAACTTAAAAAGCAAGCAAAATGAAATTTCTTTGTAAATAGCAGTATCAAATCAATAGGTAGGGAGGCATATCAAGATCATTACACTGAAATGTTGGATCCGTGGCCAGGCAACTCCTCGGATCTCAATCCCATAGAGTACCTGTGGTCAGTCCTCAAAAGGCGAGTGGACAAGCAGAAGCCCACAAATTGTGATCAACTCTGAGAACTAATTAGGCAAGAATGGATCGCCATCAGTCAGGATTTGGCCCAGAAGCTAATATCCAACATTCCAGAGCCAATTGCAGAGGTTATGAAGAACAAGGGTCAACACTAAATATTGAAAAAAAAACTCACTGATATTTTTTTTTTTTTGCCATAAAAAAGCCTTTATAAACTTATAAAATACTGGCTCTTCTTTTTGGTAATCATTGTTTTCTCATATAACCCATAGAAAAACCATGTGAAAAAATAACTCCCACCACATCCACTGAAGGCTCAAGAAACTTTGCACAAAAGCACAACTTTAAATAAAAACAATGTCCACTGCCGAAAACCCTGTTGGGCCTGACTGGGTACAATGCTTGCTGTAATCAACAAGTCCCAGGGAATAACAGTGAGACAGGAGACTCTGTAGAGGGTCGGTTTTCTCCCTTTCTTTCCTCGCAAAGCTTTTAGCCTCTAGTCGTCTGGAAATAAATAACTCACACACCCGAAGTGGACCACACTGTTCAGAGTTAGGAAAGGTAGAGAGAAAGACACAAAACAAGCTGCAACAATGCACCACAATTTAAAATACGTAGAGCATGTTTGTATGGCAAAGGCTCTGCGTTTTAAGATCGCAAGGAACACCGCTGAGCGTTCAAAATTCTGGGTGGGGGCTGCTAGAACAAGATGCTGTCTGCCCTTTCCATTTAAAAAAATTTTGTACAGATTTTTTTAACTCCGGTTTTTATCCTTGTGTTATGTCACAGTAAATCTTCATTGTCTCTCTTTTTATACCCTTCCTAAGTGTTTTTGATTATGAATTCTTTGACGTATGATGACTGCTTATGGCTAAAGAATTGTTTTTTTTAAAACCAATCCTCGAACAGGCTCGGCCAGTTTGAGATGTTTCCCCACTACTCCAGCAGTGGCATCGTTATTGCCAACGTTGATGACATAAAGTTTATAATAAGCAGTTTAGCTGGTGGAGGACATGTGGACAGCGCTCCATCGGCAGAGACTTACGCCACTCCTGCTCCAGCGTCATGTAAGTGATTTCTGTGCTAAAACCATCTGACAGCATCCCAAACTACACGTCTTGCTCTCACTGTGACTGTTCCCAGTCGATCATCCTGAATGATCTTTATCATTCATCATTGAGGAGAGGCAGAGAAATACATGTAATGTCCATGAACTGCTGAACAATCAGAATGGAAAATAACAGGACAAAATGGTGTTTGCTAAAAGAGTACAAAAAACAGGTTCTCAAACACGCAGTGGCATTGTGCCATGATAATAACAGCCAAAGTAAGAGATGAGGCTGAGGACAAGGGAGACTGTAAACGCAAGCGAAGGTCATGTTGTGCTTTGTAAAGCCTTTTCATCTCATGGGTGGACGAACATGGATCAAACACCCAATAGAAATAATCTGTTTGCCTTTGGGATCAACAGGTCTTTTGTGTGCTTCACCTCTGAATATAACCATCAGCTGGAACCAGGCTCCAAAATCAATATATAGTGGGGGTTTTATACACTTGGCAATGAATGTCAAATTTTAAGTACCTTGAAACAATACAAAATATTTTTACCAAATATACATTTTTATGTCCTAATAATAATGGGAATAATTGCAGATTTTTTTCATATGAGATCAGGCATCAGCACCTGTCACAAAAATGTGAAGACATTTCCTATTCCTGATATATAATATATATTTCCTAATATATTAATTTTGGTAATGTAAGAAGTTCTGGATAAAAAAAGGCATCCTAGATATATTTGTTGTGATAAACAGATGTATAATGTATAAAATATAATATTTTCTCTAGTAGATTGTTTTATTTGAATTGCGCTCTACACTTGGGGCATTTGCAGACCTTTAGATTATTTGCTTTGTTCCAAACAGGGACTTAGATTATATTGGCATTTTTTCCTTGGTTTGGTTCACTTTTCACAAGACAACGATTCAAAGTGTACCAAACTGTGTTTAAGCAAGTAAAACTGGTCCGAGTGCAGCTGTTTGTGTCTAGGAATTCTGCTCATAGCTGATAAATGATATTTTATATGCATATATCTCAAGACAGCATTGTTGCAGTGGGTCAGATTGCTGGACCAGCACAAGTGGAGCACTGCAGGGTCCAGCGGTCTGGCACCACCTTGTTCAGTCAGTCTCCGGATGATTATGTTGATGCGGATCTGAGCGTTGGGGGTAACGCAAGTTACATAATCGGATCTTTTCTCAAGTAACTAGTAAAGTAATGCATTACTTTTAAATTTACAACTAAATATCTGTTACTTTTTCAAATAAGTAATGTAAGTTACTTTGTTTTCCCATGTATTCACTGACCGCTCTCCTGTCCCTATGATGAGAGAAACTGGGAGTAAGTGCAGAGGCGCTTCCTTCAGTCGTACGCTTATTCATTTCACTTTTGGTGTGAAAGGGCTTTTACAGTTGCCAAAAATTTTACTTTTGGGGGTTTTGTTATTAAAAATAAATAAGCAAGCCCAGCCCAGATGATAAAAAGTAACACAAAAGTAATGTAATGCATTACTTTCTGTAAAAAGTAACTAAGTAATGCAGTTAGTTTTATAGAGTAATGCAATATTGTAATCTTACATTTAAAAGCAACTTTCAGATATACTCAAAATGGGCCAGGTGTGAAAACGGCCTAAAAATATTTTACAAACCAGCCTTTCTGCCATTCCAAGTGTGTGTGTCGTGGTGTGTGTTTGTGTGTGCGCGCGTGCGTGCGTGCTTGTGTGGTGTGTGTGTGTGTGTGTGTGTGTGTGTCTTTGTGTGCGTGTGTTGTGCGTGTGCTGTGTGTGTGTTAGCGTGTGTGCGCGTTTGTGTGTGTTTGTGTGTTTGTGCGTGTGTGTGTGTGTGAGAGAGTGGGTGTGTGTGTGTGAGGGAGTGTTTGTGTGTGTTTGTCGCTGTGTGTGTGTGTGTGTGTAACCTTTTGCAGGTGTAAAGACTGTGTTTTTAAGACGTATAGCATTCTGTAAACTTTTACATCTAATTTGAATCTTCAAACAACAAAGTAAAAGAAAAGCTCCTGTTTTAATGTGTAAATACAGAAATGTTTTCTGTTTGGAACCATAACTTTTTAACTGTTACATTCAAAAATCACATAATTGTAAATACCAGCAGAACTGATGCCAAGTCTTAGGACAGTACAATACATTTGAATATAGCTCTTTTATAATGAATGTGTGTTCAACATGAATTCAGATTCATTTTGTGGGGCATAGAGACATTATAATCATAGCCAACATTTAATTTTCTGTAATTCAGAATCTGAATTTTATTTATTTTGTCCACCAGCATGCAGGTAGCTATTTTGTTGCCATTTTAGACCAATTGTTACTCCACTTGACATTACATTTTTCAGTCTTTTTGAAAATCTCCAATGAAAGTCTATTGAATCTATTGAAAATGTCATTTTTCTTTCCTTGTAAAAAAGATGCACAAAGGCAGCTTGAATATGGAGATTATAGACCTATTTCTGTGCTCAAAATTCACTTGGTCTAACTGTAAGGCTGTTATATATGGTGTTTTACTGGATGGTTCACCCAAAAAATGAAAATTCTGTCATCAGGTTGTTTCAAACTAGTATGATTTTCTTTCTTGCTTGTTTGGAGCATGTTGGCTGTTAGAAGGAGTCTTAATAGGAACTATGGGTTTATGGAGTTGATTTCCATTAAATCACCGTTTGTACACCGTAATGTTTCTTCTCTTCAGTGACCCTGTGAGGATTCTTAGGATTCAGGATTTTACCGAACGAGTGATGACTTATAGGGATGTCTATACTTGCACAGACAATGTATTCTGTTTGAACGACGCTTGAATTACTGGAGATGTAGATGAGGAACGATTAATGAGAGAACTGGGACAATTTTGGGTGCCTCAATAGACAGAGGTGCAAAACCTCTTGTGGAATTTGTAAAACTGCTTTTGATCCAAAGATTTCAATTCAGTTACCAAATATCAGAATCTGGTAACTGCTATGTATTGTTTCTGTTGATTTGAAGTTGTGAACCTCTCTCTTGTCTCTGTAGTGAGAGACGATAGCATGTCCTTGGACTCGGACCTGGGTTCTCCAGATCACAGTGTCTCTGTCACAACTGAGACGAGCCACCCGTCTGCACTCGGGACGGATCCGTGCCCGCCGCTCTCTGAACCTTCTCTCCGAGACCAAGCGAATGCAATTCCTGTGCTCACAACAACCAGCCAGATGCCAAAAGAATTAGACTTTGTAGCTCTCAGTGAAGCGATTTCTCAGTTCAAGGCTTCCAAGATGCTGTCCAAGTCTGACGCCGGTGAAACTCCACAAACGGCTTTTGGAGTTGATCCTCACCAGAGCTTCCTCAGTCACAGCGATCTGTCAGATTCCTATCCTCAGTACTCCTCGGAAAACCACAGTCTGTCAGCTACTCCACCTGAGACTCCAGTCTCTTGTACGTCAATCAAAACGGAGTCAGCGGTCACAACAACAGCTGGGGCTCCACTGAGCAGTTCTTCTGCAGTCGGAGCCAGTCGTGAAGTGGTCCACTATGGAGAAACGGACACATCTGCAGCTGTGCCTAAGAACACCGGCAATATAGTGAATACTTCTAAAGCTTGGGAGCAATCGAGCACAAGCTCCGCAGACACTCGGTCAGGCACGACTAATGCTGGGAGTGGTCAAACGTCCAATGAAACCGGAGGTTCAGAGAAGCCTGCAGTGGACAGTGCGAGTTCCTCTGAACCAGCGGTCAGTGGTTTCCTTCCCAGACACGGCATGGACTGTTTTTATCCAGCGCTGCAGGGCAGCGGCCTCATGTCGGCTCCGCACAGTTCTCTGGGTCTGAGCGGCCCTAGACTCATATCTCACAATGGTGCTATTGGACTTGCACATCCTCTCCTGAACTGCACCGTTTCCAACAGCCTGGGAGTTGTGGCACCTCCGGTCTTGAGAGGATTCCTCCCGAATCCTAGCGTGCAGATGTCGTGGAACAATTTAGTTCAAGGTTCGGCATCGGGGCTGTGGGGTGCTGGCTACGGCATGGATGTGCAGCAGATCCACAGGTCTCCATTCATCCAGAGCTGGCAGGGAAATCCTGCGTTCCAGGGGGACAGCTATTGTCCCAATAGAGGAGGATTTGGTGGCTGGTGAGCCAGTAATGTGTTTATAGTTTTCAAACTCATGTTTACAACTCCGTCTCAGTGCAACTTTTGTATAATAGTAGAGAAATTAAACATGTCTAGGTTTTCACCGAAAGTGAATAAAAAAAAAAAGGGATTAATTTCATATTTTCCAGAGAACATTATATTTTTATTTTGCATGTTTGTCAGACTGATAATGTTGGTTATTTTCCCCTTTTGTGAAAAAGCTCAAGGCCTTGGTTTTAATATTATTTTTATAAAGCCGATAATATACATTAAACAACTTTCAAACTAGTCTTTGTAACCGAGTGTGTCTATTTTGAGATGTTTGGTTAACAAGATGCTGTGATCGAGTAATGTTGGTCATATGTGACCCTGGACCACAAAACAAGTCATAAGGGTAAATTTTTCGAAATTGAGATGTATGCATGAATGAATAATCTTTCCATTGATGTATGGTTTGTTAGGATAGGACAATATTTGGCTGAGATACAGCTATTTGAAAATCTGGAATCTGAGGGTGCAAAAAAATCTAAATATTGAGAAAATCATCTTTAAAGTTGTCCAAATGAAGTTCTAAGCAATGCATATTACTATATTTACGGTAGGAAATTTACAAAATATCTTCATGGAACATGATCTTTACTTAATATCCTAATGATTTTTGGCATAAAAGAAAAATTTATAAATTTGACCCATACAATGCATTGTTGGCTATTGCTTCAAATATACCCCAGCGACTCGAGACTTTTGTGCTCCAGGGTCACATATATGGAATAACAGAAGTGGAATCTTTCAGTATTTGCATCACTTCACTCGAAGTTTAATTTAAAAGCGTTTAAATACATTTAATTCACATGTAGGGAATTCAAGCCATAAAATCTAGTCATTCATCACATTCAAGATTTGCAGTTACACATCTACAGTCCTTGATAAACGAATGGAGTATCTGTTAGACACTCTTAAGTCAAATGTCAGACAGCAACATCTTGGTTTATAGCTGCATTCACATCTTACAGTATAAAGTGCTGGACCAGGTTTGGTCTTGTTTTTGGAAGCAGCTCTGGATCACACAGGTCTGAAAGGAGAGAAGTAGTTCCTGTGTTGTTTGCAGTGCAGGGTTTAGACTGGTTTCGAGCTCTCTGTCTCTGCAGCAGACCCTGAAATAAAATAATTCAAAATCAGCATTTCATACATGCGATTGCACTGTATCCTGCTGAATTTAGTTTGTTGCAGCCAGGAAGCTCATCACCAATAACTGATCAAAAGTACACACAAAAGACAGGAAACGGGTAATGTTTCAAAGCTTGTTCACACAGTGCACATCTTGGTTTAGAGCGTCACCTGTCTCAGCTCGCACAGACCCTTCAGGATGGCCTGCTGCCGTTCAGTGCTTTGAGGAGGATGCTGGACCTGCCTGCAGCCGCTCACAACTGCAAATAAAAACAATACGTCTACTGTTGCTTAAAAAAAAACAGTTCCCCCAAAAGACTCAGAATTGTTAGCCACTACATCAAGCTCCAGGAAGAAAAAAAAAACAAAGGATCATAAACTTTAGGTGTGTGTATATGTGTGTGTGTATATATATATATATATAATATTTGAGTCTGCTTTGTTAGTGAATAACGATAAATTATCACACTATCTTCCCCTCTGCCAAAGCACAGAAATCGTGTATGTACATTAATATAAAAAATAGTTCAGATATTATGCAAACGTAACAGGACAGCAGCTAATTTAATTTGTAGAACGGATGCCTTTTTAAGGTATGACTCCTTATTGGAACTTAAGAGTTATTATGAATTGCTGTATGGAAAAGAAATGTGTGAAGCTCTTCCTTCACTGGAACACAAAGGGAGAATTCATGAAAGAATGTCACAAGGAGGCAAGTAACAAAATCCAGCTGTGCACTGATTGCCGCATTAAGGTGCAGTTACATTTACTGTCATTCAGCGAATTTTCACATTAGAAATAGTTATTTCAATAGGAATCCATGCTTAAGTAACAAATGCATCGTATGTAACCCAATGAGGATCTGTCCTCTATAGAGAGACGCAGAGGGTTAAACCCCTTCACCCAGAGTTATTTCACCTGTGTCTCTCTGCTGGGCTTCATGTGTCGAGGGTCTGGAGAGTGGAGCGAGGGGGTCCATGTGATACACCTCGTCTGTGCGCATGTACGGCACATAGTCTGATACCAGCAGGCGCCCCGTCATTTGATGAGAGCACTGTTGTGATGGCTGATGCACACTGGTCTTTACTGCAGGAACGGGAGTAGATGTCACACTGCTGGAGATTCACACTTTATAAGGACATTTATGCACGTTCATCCACTCTTTAGTCACAAGAAAACACATCAAGCATAATAAATATACACTTTCAAAGGTAATGTTGGGAAGACATATATATATATATACACACATTACAGGGAGGAATTCATCTTTCTGTTCACCAAAGGTTAATTGGACTACAAAAACAGTAATACAGTTTTTAAAACATAAGTTTTTAGCTGTGCTGGTAAAGCCTGATTTCCTGCAGCCAATACTCCAGTCTAATAAGAAAACCTTGTCTTATATAACTCTTAAGGAATCTTTCTAATGTGCTGATCTGGAACTCGAAAAACATTTCTTGTAATTAGCACAGTTGAAAAAGATTGTGCTGCATAATGAGGTGTGGAAACAATACTAGTCTTTTTCACGCTTTTTCAAATTTTTGCATTTCTTGCAATTCACCGTAAACTCAAGTCAAATTATAGAATTTAGAAACAAGATTTGTGATAAGTTCATTTTTTTCTTTCTAATAAATGTGCAATCACACGGCCTGGGGCTGTGTTTCCCAAAAGCATCGTAAGCGGAGTTGATCGTAGAGACCATAGGTGGCAATGAGTCTACGATCTACTTAGGCTTAAGCTAATGCTTTTGGGAAACGCAGCCCAGATTAGTGTTATCCAGTGTTATCCACCTGTGGCTAATTCAGTTGATCAGACATGATTTGAAACCACACACACCGGTCTATATAAGGTCTAACTGTTGAACATGAACATACATATCAGAGCAAAACACAAGCCATGAGATCAAAGAAATGGCCTGCTGAGCTCAGAGGCATAGATGTGGAGAAACCTACAAATATTAAAGCTTCCCAAGAACACAATGGCTTCCATTTTTAATGGAAGAAGTCTGAAAGAACCAGCTGAATGTCCACTCAAACGGAGTGAGCAACCCAAGGATAAAGGCCTTGGTAAGAGAGGAGACGAGTGATCTGGAAGACCAGCATCACTGCGACACTCCACTGATCTGGAGCTGATGGCAGACAGAAGCCTCTCTTCAGCACAAAACGCATGAAAACCTCAAACCTACAGTTTCTCAGATGGGAAGAAACAAGATTTCCAGGTTTGACTGGCCTCAATTCCAAGTGTCATATCTAGAGAAAATTTGTGTGTTTACTTGTTTCTCAAAATATCACAAATCTGTTTTTTGCTGTCATGATGGGGTGTAGATATGAACTGTATGCAGTATGCACTGTATTGTATTATATACAAAGATTCCAGTGAAATGTCCCAGAGCTATTACAACTCACTGCAATTGTGTTACATATAATTCCCATTCTCTGATAAAAACTTGTTGTGCATAATCTACTACATGCCTTCTGTCCTCTCATGCAGTTTACACTTTTTTAGCAAGTAAAAGGCCTTTTAGTATAATTGTACAAACATCCACATTCAGCTTGTGCTTCACGTGTCTTTTTGGTGTGAGATCTTAAAGAATAACTTTTTATTGTTAATATTTAAAAATGACTTATTACTTGATTATGCACCGTATCTTCAAAATATCAATCAAATGTTAAAATCAGGCTTTTAAGAAATGTTTATTTGTGCATCTCTCAATCACTGTTTTGCTTTGATCATAAAATTAAGTATTTAAATATCTTACTAAGACATGTTATTGGGTGATATAGATTGTGTGTTATGTAAGTAGTCTGCTACTGTAACTTTACAAGCTATCAGAATGTCATCTTATTTTACCATACCATACACCTTACCATATTCATATCAGCAACTGCAGAAATTGCATATTTTTGCTCAGTTTTGGCCTCTGAATAAAAGGTGTTTTATTTTTCCCCCAGTATGAGCTCAATATTCTCCTGTAACAAACTGAGCCATGTATCAAATATGATACTCTACAAAAACACACTTTTTTTGTCTAAAGATTTAATAAGTCCATTTATTTAAAAAAAAAAATTAATTAGCAAAATGCAGTAATCACATGTGCAGGGATAACTTTACTGTAAATAAACTCATAAAATCTGTTTTTTTTTTTTTTTTTTGTATTAGAGGCATACTGTGTTCTTTTCTTGCCTAAAAATTACATTTGGTTTACTTTAGATTTATGACCCTAAATAGTCACTGTAGTCTACTACAGTGATGGCATTTTGAGAGATAGTCTATTTACAAAAAAAAAAAAAAAAAGTACTTTAAAAAGCAAAATAAAATATTTTGTGATATTAAAATTTATCAGAAAAAAAAGAAGCTACATGAATCTGGCTAAAAAAAACTCACATTTCAGCACTGAAGGCTGATGCTTCTCTGAGTTGATTTTCACTCTGAACAGAAAAGAGAAACGACATCAACACTCTGAAATGCATATATCAGCATTCATCAACACTTACACTACATGCATTAACAGGGATGGGAACTGTAAGGAACTTAACAATGGTTCTGGTTCCAATTACATCAATTATTCTTTTAGTACTTGACGAGTCACTGCTCTTATCTACTAAACGAAAACAACACTATTTTTGGTAGCATGTTTTAAAACCCTGCGTGTAATTACTGCTGAAGTGAGGCTGCACCTGTAGTTGTGGAGACCTCCTGAGTCTCTGTGCTTCAGGTTTGTGATTATTAAGCGTGTTTGCTGGTGGTGTTCGTGACAGTGTGTTTCTGTCCACCAGCGCCATGAGCTCTTTCTGCCTCTGTCTCCTGCTCTCCTGCCTGTGTCTCTGCAGGGCTTCTGGGTACCGGTCAGACGCCGGAACGAAGGCTTTACTGGGTCTCTGTGTGTTCCACTCAGCCCTTTTTTCTAGTCTGTGGTTCCTGCTGGTCCGTGCGTAAGGCTCATAAGGGTCCACTCTGACTTCTTTCGGTGCAGCACACATATGCTCTCTGCTGTGGCTCTCTTCAGATGCTTTGACCTCATCCCATCAAGGTGAGGTCAAAGCATCTTGTTTCTGCGGCTCTGGGAGATTGTTTGTCCGCATCTCTAACGGTCTCATTCACTGGCGGAGCACTCATCTCTGCAAAATCAGACTGATAATAAGCCAATGCTCAAACTTTCAGTTTGCAACTTATTCATTTTTTTTTTTTAAATGTGTTCAAATTGAAATTCTGTCATTATTTAGCCATAATCCTCTCATTACAAATGCTGTTTGTACTTCATTTACTCAGCTCTTTTCCATACAACAGTTCAAACTGACACATCTACAAAGAAAAACTACCAGAAAAAGTTTGTGTGAGAAACGGATCAAAATCAGATTATCATTTACGAAATTTCACAACCATTTTCAGAGTTAACCGACGTATCGATGCATGTTTAACGTCATTGTCTCCTATTGTAATCTAACGCCAGATTAAATGTGACAAATAGATCAAGTTTGAGAGCTTGAGAGCTGTATGTACTGTTGTACTGTTTTAATTGCAGCATCTCTCATTGAAGGCTTCTAGAGGTTTTGAATATGGTGCATCACATGGACTACTTTAACTGTTCTTTTATACTTTCATAATTCTTTTTACCTTTTCCTTTTTGGAACTTGAAAGCCATTGTCAGCGAGTGTCTATGGAAATGTTGTATGAAATCAAAAGTCCAGAAGTAAATGATGACAGAATCTTAATTTTTGGACGAAACAAACCTGTCTGAACAATGGTGTCTTCTCTTGGAGATGTTGCGGAAGGAGGAGTCATTCTCTGGGTTTGACTCTGCAGCATGGCTGATGGAGCAGGGACATCTTCACCACTAAGGGCTAAAAGACTACTTTATATTCACAACATTTTGTGTGCATTATTATAGACAAAATGTTACCCTGTGAGACGGAGTCTGCTTCCAGGCTGTCCAGTAGTTTGGACACATCGTGGCCTTTCTTGGCCAGGTCTCTGATTCTCTGGATGTGTTTGTCTTTACAGGCCTCCTCTTGGGCTCTTTGAGTGCTCAGATACAGCTCCTCCGTTTACAAGACTGCACCTCCTGGAATAGTTTTCACAACTTTCATATTCAAAATACTACTTAAAATGGACCCTACCATTCTACTTATTCTTTTGAAATGCATACTATGTAACATTGTGTCTTTTACAACATAAAGCGATATCGTTGACTTGATTGCACAGATACTATTTAAACTGAACTGAGCTGGATGACATCACTGAATTCAATGATGAACTGCCTTTAACTGAAAAATTTGTGTTTACTATTATCATTTTGCATTATTGACACACTATTTTCCTAATTAATGCTGTTCAGTTGCTTTGACACAATCTGCATTGTTAAAAGCGCTATATAAATAAAGGTGACTTGACTTGATTTGACTTAAAAAATGTCCCTTTCAAGCCATTTATTGAGAACTAGAATGTGCTTCAACATGTGTTCTGTGCTGTGCCATGTGTGTTTTTACTGCTGTAAAGTGAAGTCACATTGAAATACATGTAAATGGAGTGGATGTGCCACAGTGCAAGGTGCAGCAGGAAAAAAAGATAAACAGTTTAATCTGATATTCATAACCATTTTCTACACAATTAAATCCAGACTTTGTTTAGTACATTGTTTGAAGTAGAGCACTGGGTAGATTAATACAATTGACTGAAATAAGTTTTGCAATTACAAATTAGGTAGAGTCAGTATTTGTGTTTTCTAGATGTCCATTAAAGTACCAATATCCAGAAGTGAAGCACAGAGATCCCTCTCTCTTAATAAAGAGCATTAACTCTGAAAAAGCTTTTTTTATATCTCAGAATTCATGCTTTCCATACCATTGCAGTGTTTACATTTCAATTTTTTTCTCTCTAATTTCTGACTTTACATCTCATTTTTATTATATATATACTGTATATATTTTAAATATTTGTGTGTAGTGTGTGTGTGTTTTACCTCTCTGCGTCTCTGTCGCTCCGAGTCCTTCATATACTGCTGATGGAGTTGCTGTCTCTCTCTTTCAAGCCTCCTCTCCTCTTCTTGTTACTGTGCTCTCCGTTCGGCCTCCTCTTTCTCTTTCTGACGTCTGCACTCCTCTACTTGAGCCTCAATTGCTCGCTGCACATCACACATTCTTACAGAGCTCAGGAATAATTACACGAGTATAAAGGTGCATGTGTACAGCAGTGAGTTCCTGCGGGTTCAGTTGAGGGCTGAATCTCACCTGGTGCTCCAGCTGTTTGAGTTTTCTGCGTTCTCGCTCGTCGATCTGAGCAGGGTCCAGCAAGGCTGTCATTGTGCGAAGATGACTAAACAACAAATCACAAGGGCATTTTTACTTTCATTAAACAAGCCAGACTTAAAATATTTAGAATTCAGTTCGTTATTCCAAACAAAGTCTAATTTAAAGGTTTTTGGCCAATTTTTTTTATTTTGGTGCATTATTATAAATTAACTTCCATTTTGTTTAAAAATAATGAAATGTAAAAAAGAAATTACATTTAAAAACGCCAGCTATAGTTGCCAGAACTTTACCATATAAAAACAGTAGCAACAGTTTAGGTTTTACAGACTGAATGTAAATTTACAGTAAAAAAAAAAAACCATTAAATGAAGTTGTGTTATACTAAATTACTAAAATCTGTATTTTCCATTGTAATATACTGACTAGCACTTTAACTTACCATTAATAGGTTTTTACCATAGAATTTTTAGTTTGTTCACCGTTATCATCTAGCACATTTATGAGCATTTTTTGTGCTATAGATCGATCTGATCTGTTGTTAACCAGGGTTTGTTGTATATAAAGAGCTGTATCTCTCAGCTAACTGACCTGGATCTCTGTTGGTTTCCCTGAGTGGTGTCAACACTGGCCCTGCTCAGATGGTCCCCTCCGAACGCACTCGAGCCGGCCCATGCAGTGGACAGAGCTCCAGAGACGGACCCATGAGGAGACTTTTCAGCTACTGAAAGTGGTGCAGTGTGTGGTTTGTCCTGTGGTGGTCCCTGTAGAAGAAATCATTCAAAGAAGTCAAACCTTTCATGAATGATTCGTCCCTCTGCATTTGCCCAAACAGTTATACAGTCTTAATTATATAAAGAAATAATCTTCATCTATTTATGTGGTTTGCTTATTAGATGTTTGTTTGTAATAGAGATTTCGGTAACACTTTACGGTGGCATAGAAACTTGACACACTTTTACGGTGTCCAAGTTACATGTAATTATGCATAATGTATTGTTATTACTATAGGAAGTACATGCAAGTAAACCCTAAACCAAACCCTCATCCTAACCCTAACCATATAGTAAGTACATGTAGTTAATTATTCATTTTAATTAATTTTTACTCAGTACTTAAAGGTATAATGACACTGTAACAAGGACAACGTAAAATAAACTGTAACCGAGATTTCAGACTGTTTAAACGTAAAACAATCATGACAGATGTATTAAGCAACAACAAAATAAATGGTTTAATTTTGCTTTTATACATTTGTGTTCAAAAGTTTTGTTCAAAACCCTGCAGAATTTGCTAAATATTAAGAATTTTAATAAAATAAGAGGGACCGTAAAAATGCATGTTGCCCTGATGAAGCCATTTCACAAGACAAAAATAAAAGCTGAATTTAATGCATCAGAAGACACTGGAAAACCAAAGAATTACAAAACTCTTTTTTTTTGTAATTCAACTATAATTTTGTCTCATGGACTATAAACACTTGCTATGTTAAATGGCTTCATCAGGGCAATAATTGGTTAAAATTGTAACAATCTTTCAGTTTCTCTAGGGGTGTAAATGTTTGACCACAACTGTAAATTGAACATTCAGGATAATGTCACATATAAAACTAATTTTCCTTGAAATCATTTTAGTTTAAGTGTAGGGTAGATGTGGCCTATTGGTTGCTGGTTCGAGTCTCAGGTCCGGCAGAAATTGTCGGTGTGGGGAGTGAATAACCAGCGCTCTCTTCCACCTTCAATACCACGACTCAGGTGAGACCCTTGAGCAAGAACCGAACCCCCAACTGCTCCCCGGGCGCCACAGCAATATGGCTACCCACTGCTGTGGGTGCGTGTTCACGGTGTGTGTGTGTTCACTACTGTGTGTGTGCACTTGGATGGGTTCAATGCAAAGCACAAATTCTGAGTATAGGTCACCATACTTGGCCACACGTCACTTGACTTCACTTCACTAGGGACTGCAGAGTGATACATGACCTAGCAAAATTACTTTTAATAAGTGTGCAAAATTACTAATAATAAGTGAATGAATGATGCATGCATTAATATAGCGCTTTATTGTGTATTGTTGTACACCCAAAGTGCTTTACAATCATGTGGGGGGGGGTCTCTCCTCAACCAGCACCAGTGTGCAGCATCCACCTGGACGGCAGCCACAGGACAATGGCGCCAGTGCGCTCACCACACACCAGCTACAGGTGGAGAGGAGAGAGAGTCATAGAGCCAATCAAGTGATTGGGGATTATTAGGAGGCCATGATAGAAGAGTGACTGACACGCAATTTGGCCAGGACACGGGGGTTACACCCCTACTCTTTTACGAGAAGTGCCATGAGATTTTTAATGACCACAGAGAGTCAGGACCTCGGTTTAACGTCTCATCCAAAAGACATCTCATCCGTGTGACCCCTAAAAGCACAAGTGGCCCCTACCTGGCCCCCAGGTACTGCCACTGAGCACTGTGCATCAACTGTACTCTACTACATGTATGTCAGGGATCAAATAGATTAAATTATCTTCAATAAGCAAGCTACAGATAGTCCAAAATGCAGCAGCTAGAGTCCTTACGTGGTCAAGAAAATATGATCATATTACTCAAATTTTACAGTCTCTGCACTGGCTACCCTATTAAGTTCCGTATCAGTTACAAAATATTATTACTTACCTATAAGGCCCTTAATGGGTTAGCTCCTGCGTACCTAACTAGTCTTCTACCACGCTACAATCCATCACGCTCCCTAAGGTCGCAAAACTCTGGACTTTTGGTAGTACCTAGGATAGCAAAGTCCACTAAAGGAGGTAGAGCTTTTTCGCATTTGGCTCCCAAACTTTGGAATAGCCTTCCTGATAACGTTCGGGGTTCAGACACACTCTCTCTGGTTTAAATCTAGATTAAATACACATCTCTTTGGCCATATATCTGATCAAATGCACATTATTATTCTTTAGCTTGGGTTAAACAAATCAATTTTGCTTGGTTGGAACAGCAGCTACGCTAATTATGTCTCTATTTCCTTCTCTGTTTCCTAACTGGGAATTACACAAGCTTCAGTCTGGATCCAGCCCTTACAAAGACCTGAGATGACCGAACACCTAAGAAGAGATGATGCCAACCCCTCAGACAACATACAATACTTCCAAATTTTGCTATCAGTTTGATCGTAACATATAATCATTGCTGTTAATGGTGTTCACCGTTTGTTTGAATGACATGTCATTAATTAACTGCATGATTTTTACTGTACATTTCTGCCATATAGACATCATCTTACTACTAAATATAATGTAGAAACTTTAATTTTCTGTGAAGCTGCTTTGCAACGATTTGTATCGTGAAAAGCGCTATACAAATAAACGTGAATTGAATTGAACTGAAATAAAATCATTGCTTCATTGGGGTTAGACTATTGCAACTTATATTTTCTTAAATGTTGTTTAAATGTGCAAGTTACATATGCACTCATTTGAATACATTCCCAGAACAGAAATCTGAACACTGGATAAAGCCAGGTTCAAAACCCTTGTTTTAATTTAATTGACAGATTAGAGTTAAACTTGACTCAATCACTGTGAGAGGAGTTCACCTGGCTGCTGATCTCTTTGTCGTGTTGTCGGCGTAGTTTGTCCTCCTCTCTCTGCTTGTCCAGTTCCTGTAGCCAGTGTCTCTGCTGCTCCTGTCTCTGAGCACTGAACAAGTCCTTCCTGCACACCACAGATACCGTCAGATATCAATCAAATCAATCGATTGTAGAGCCATTACGATGGACGCTAGTTTTGAGACTCACCCCCACTATAAAGCCAGAGCGGATGGCAGCAAGAGGCTCTCGCTGTCTCTGAGCTGGAGTTCTCCGGTCCTACAGCGGCTCGTGTGCTCGGTCCGTCCTGCACCAACACATAACACATTCCCAAAATGGTTTTGAATTTCATCGTGTCGCACTGTCATGGTGTGATTATTTATTCTTTATTAAGGTGTGGCCACATTTATCACTGTTTGACAAAATTGAATTTGTTTTTTTTTCCTACTATAAGTTAATGGCAACCACCAACTGTTTGATTACCAGCAATCTTCAAAATATCTTCTTTTATGTTCAACATAAGAAAGCAACTCATACAGGTTTGAAACGACATGAGGGTGAGTAAATGATGACAGAATTTACATTTTTGGGTGAACTATCCCTTTAACATTTATTTTCCTTGAATATTTGCTTTATGTATGTACTTTCTTGTCACCTAAATATTTTTTTTTGTTGATTAAAATTAGGTGCTATTTCAGCCAGAGTAAATTTGACTCATTATGGCATGACAAAATATTGACTGAGTTATATAAACAATAGACCAATACCAAAAGTCAGAATTTAAAGTAAAACATTTTTTAATTAAATAAATAAAAATAAAATGAACACTGGACCTGGTCTGAGAGGCTAGGTTAAATCTTTTCATTTTTATAATGCACTTACATTTCAAATGAAATGCACTTTTATTAACAGCCAGATTTGTTTTCCCAGTATTAAACAGTGATGTATAATTTATATTTATTTGTTGCACTCTCTTGTGGACAGTTGATTTAAAAAGATGGACGATTTAAACATTCAGTGTTTACATTATTTTCCCCTGATATTTAACTGAAAATATCAAATTTTGTTTCTACAGCCAGGCTAGCAGAATCTTTATCATCTGGCACGATGTGGTTGTACTGACAGCCTTAGCTGTGACAGATCGAACACATACAGACAGATGATTTTCAGTGGCAAACTCGTATACACCATTATAGTGTGTCAGACACTGCCCATGACACAGCAGTGCCAATATGTTTTATAAAAAGCAAAGTACATCATATCCACTCACTGTGTCAGGCAGGCCTTTCAGCCTCACTTCACATGATTCACTGTGAGCTTTCGTATCTTTGAGACTGGCTTTCTGCTGCCTCTTTAGAGCCATCTACTCATCTGTAAAGCAGCAAACTGATTAGCCATACATTGAACTAAACCCTTTAATGTCAATTTAATGTAATGATTTGTCCATCACATTTCTATGCCACCTTCATTAATATTTAAAAATGTGTTACTTATAGTTGACACAAATGTTTGCAGTGTCTGATTGCACAACACAGCAGTACCCAGGTGCCGCTTCTACAGCAATTACCATGGAAACAACTTTTATATATGTCCCACTGTATATTTTTCAATTTATGCAAGATGATGAGTAATAAATATACATGTTTCCAGGCTGTCTGTCTGGGTCAACACGAGGATTTTTTAAAGTGTAGGAATATTTAAAGGGTGAGTTGTTGCTCATCTCGACTTTAAAAACACACTGATGCGGGGCACCATAGTTAGCTGGACGTGCCTGTATGAAACTGACCTTCTTAACACCACGGATTGTTTTTCGCAAACATCCACATACCTCTAAACATCTGAATGTCCTATACATGACTGCATGCACTGTTCCGAAAGTACATTTCACAACATCCCTGAACTTGGAAATCGAGACACTTGTTTCTTTCAAGGTCAGATGGACTCGAGTGAAATAAAGATGCTTTCAAGCATGAAAAACACTTGTTCAGCTCATGAGTATCATGAAGAGCAGAAGATCTGGATCTTCCACTTTCCACTGAAAAACAAATGCACACATTATTTAGATTTGTGCTAGTATAGTACATAAACATATTACATACTACTTTAGCATTGTTTCACAAATTAAATTAATATTTCATTTTTTAAAAATATATAACAAATATGCTTTTATATGTGCTTTTGTCATTTTTATTAGTTTTTGTTCTTTTAAAATATTACTATTTAGTCCATCATTTATTTTATTTCACTTTTAAATTTAATTTTATAATAAAATAAATAAATTTCCAATTAGTCATTCAGTGCTTCTAATTACTCATAGTTTTGTCCAATTTAGTTATGATTTAATATTAATATTTTAATTTATATTAAAATTAATTATAAATATTATATGTATGTTATTTTGCTTAATTAACAATTAACAATGTTAATTAAATAAATAATTAACCATGTTTATTTTGATGTTTTTATAGTTTTAGTTTGTTAATTATATCAATGCTTCTAAATCTTTTCTTTATATTGCCTTTTATGTATTGTTCTCGTTCTTTCTTTTGTTTTTATTGCAATTTTAAATCAATTTATTTATTTCTTATAATCCTTTTTATATATAATATATCTTGACTAAACAAACTTGTCTTGCCTACACAGAATTCAAACACTTTTATAAAAATTGCATTTCATAAAGCAACACAATTAGTAGGGGCACTACAAGCGGCAGTGTAAATGTCATCTTCTTCTATAGTTAGATTTCTCTTTCAGTTTAATTACTGTCATATCAGATCAACAGTTTGTTAAGGTCAATATGTTTAGCAACTAACCTGAATAATAATACATCTGGTATAACAAACATTTAAAGATAACTCAATTGCTGCCTTGAGTAGTGATGTTTGTTTTTCTGCAAAACAAAATCAATAAAAAATTTATTCAAAATGATGTAGAAATGTTGATTAGAAACATACAAATTAACTCCAAATTAGCTCCCTCCTAAAAAGATCGATCTAATTAAACATTTAACTGTTAATCCAATATTTATGTATGCTAGAGTATCATTTCATTAACAAACTTCATTTCATTAACTGGGTTTAACAGATCTACTGTATGTCTTCCTGTCTGTCTGAGTCTTTTTTTTCTCAGGCGTTGTGGTGCGAGGAACCCCAAGCTGTGATTGGCAGCACTGACTCTGGTTCTGTTCTCTCATCAGCTTCTCTTGTGTGTATAATCAGTCAGACCCAGGAAAAGTCTGAAGAGAACCAGGACTGCAGTAGGAGTCCTGATGCATGAGCTTTACACCTCTAATGACCAATTCACCTTCTGACAGAGCAGACCAGGTGCCACTTGAGCTATTTGAGCTCATTTGTGTTAGAGCGGTTATGCATTGAATGAACTGTGTGAACTCCAAACTGTCAGTCGGATTATCAACCGTACTGCTGGTCATATTTCTTGAATTCACAAGAAATATGGTTCAATGCATCTTTCAGACTTTTTTAACATCCATATGCTTCAAACACTATAATAACAGGGGGGGGGGGGGTGAATCTAAATTTCCAAAATCCTGTGTGTCCTAATGCTTAAAAATCATGTTCAAAACTCACCATGGAAGAGATTTAATCTGTTTTGTGGTAAGCCATCAAGCATTGACAGCCTGTTTGCAATTGAGTGTTTGTATGTGGGTAAATAGTGTAAATGTGTTTGTACTGAGCTCACTGTTCTCCTCTAAAACACAAATTTTTCATCTCTGTTTCGGATGATGGGGACGGGCTGGTGCGAACAGCTCTGACGGCATGGCAGATCCAGAGATACGTCTCCCGTAGCAACGGAAGAGCTTTAAAGTCCAACCGTGGCTTTGTCACCCTGTCAAATCACCGTGAAGGTAAACAGCACAACACCTAAACAAGCTCACAAACAGCAGCTACATCTGAATCACACACACTGCTTTAGCCAAAAACATTAACTGGACTAATTACTGCAATTAAATGGGAGTAATTAATTTTAGCACAGAAATCTCTTAACATCTCAGCTGGCCTCCTCTTGTATTGTATTTAGTGTCAGAACTTTCAGAGCCAAAGGGAGTGTCGAACCAATTAAAGAGGCCAGGAAAAGTCAGTAGCATAAAGGGACTTGAAGTCTCAGACACACCGCTTTATCTACATATCTAAATAGTACATCCGACAGTTCATTTAGTGACTGGTTGATGCATATTGCACACAAAAATGCACATTTCTGAAGATCTAGTTTCTGAATTTGATGGCATTTGCAAGCTTCATGCCACCATATCTGAAAGTCATTTTAGTTTGAGGAAGAAAAAATCCAATCAGTTATGAATGTACAGTATATACACTACCGTTCAAAAGTTTGGG
This sequence comes from Sinocyclocheilus anophthalmus, assembly GCA_018155175.1. Taxonomy (NCBI): domain Eukaryota; kingdom Metazoa; phylum Chordata; class Actinopteri; order Cypriniformes; family Cyprinidae; genus Sinocyclocheilus; species Sinocyclocheilus anophthalmus. Next base: position 12,601 of record JADLZN010005732.1, on the reverse strand, counting down.
ATCATTAAGATTTTTAATGTTTTTAAAGAATCCTCTGCTGCTCACCAAGCCTGCATTTATTTGATCAAAAATACAGAAAAAAAATTTAATCTTGCTAAATGTTATTACAATATAAATTAATGGTTTCTATTTTAATATCCTTAAATATTATTATTCCTGTGATGCAAAGCTGATTTTCCATCAGCCATTACTCATTTCTTCAGTGTCACATGATCCTTCAGAAATCATTCTAATATGCTGATTTATTATTAGAATTATCAGTGTTGGCAACAGTTGTGCTGCCAAATATTTTTTTGGAAACTGCGATACTTTTTTCAGGATTCTTTGATGAATAAAAAGTTAAAAAGAACAGCATTTATTCCAAATATAAACCTTATCTAACAATATAAATCTTTGCTATCACTTCTTAAAAATTTAACACATCCTTGCTTAATAAAGTTTTAATTTCTTTAAAAAAATAAAATAAAGAATAAAAATGTACTGACCCCAACTTTTGAACGGTAGTGTATATGTTTTAAAGATTTCTATTTTAAATAAATGCTCTTCTTTTTTACTTTTTATTCATCAAAGAATCTGAAAAAAGTATCACAGGTTCCAAAAAAATATTAAGCAGCACAACAGTTTCCAGCACTGATAATAAATCAGCATATTAGAATGATTTCTGAAGGATCGTGTGACACTGAAGACTGGAGTAATGATGCTGAAAATTCAGCTTTGCATCACAGAAATAAAATATATTTTAAAGTATATTAAAATAGAAAAACGTTATTTTACATTGGAATAATCACATACACACAATATTTCACAATATTGCATTTTTTCCCTGTATTTTTTATCAAATAAATGCAACCTTGATGAGCATAATAGACTTAAAAAAAAATTCGTTTTGATCCCATACTTTGAACGGTAGTGTTTAGTTGTGTATAATATATGTTAATAAAATAATAATATATGTATATATATATATATATATATATATAGATGTGTGTTGTGTGTGGTGTTGTGTGTGTGATATATTACCTTTTTTTTTATAATTTAAAATGATAAAATACACTAAATTATGCCCTGAGCAATATGTAGCAGTCAAGCTGCATTGGTTTTTTATCAGTTCAACTGGTTTACATATTCCCAGGGTGCTAGAACAACACTTCAGAAGATCTAGTCTCCAATTTGCAAGCTTCGTGCCATCAGATCTGAAAGAAATTCAAGTTTGTGGCACTTAAAATGATAACAAGAAAAAAATGCAATCAGTTATCTGTGTTTCTGCCTCTAAAGGAAGAACAGGGAGAAGAGACTCAAACTGAAGAAGATCAACAGTGCATTTATTACAGCATGACAGATAGTCTCTGATGCAGAATTCAGATGGTTTGGGCATCGATTGCAGCAGCCGTTTCAAATTCAGTGGTGTCTGAATGCTGTAGCAGAAAGACACCATGAAAAGTCTGTTTGTCCTGGAGCCTTTGAGAGACCAGTGTCCTCTGCTCTGACCCTGCCAAAACACAGAGTCTCTTCTTTGACAAATGAGCTCAAGGGATCTACAGACACCTTTCCCTGTCACTTTATTTAAAGATATTGAGCAGTCATGTTACCAGACAATGTCTCCGCATTGGCGGAAAACCTCAGATAATTCATATACAGCATAGATATCCATTTAGCATTTTATCAAACTCTCAGTAATTTCACAAAATGCAATTAAATGTACATATAATTATACAAGCTCTAGAGATGTCTATCTGACTCATGACTCGAGACATTAACCAAATGCTTTGGGCAGAAATAAAATAAAATAAATTAAAATACACCTTTAGATGCCAAAAGGCAGAGGTTTGTTGTAAATGGCTTAAAAAGTAGAAATCAAGGTTTGAAAGTTGGTGAAATGTTTGATATGTCATAAATCAGATATTTCCTCTAACATACTACAGGGTGACATTTAAGGGCACAGCACAGACTGGCCACAACTCTCTCATACAACTTTATGCAGGCATATGGGAAATATGCCAACAGATCAAAGAGCACAGCTGTTTTTCATTGCTAAATAAGCTTGTTTTTTCTGTTTCACTAAATGCCATTAGAGAACTCAAATTTGAAATTTCTTCTAATAAAAAAGGGAAAATAAAAAAATCAAGCATTTTTAAAATGCAGTACTTCTACTTCCTTTTATGAAGCGAGTTAAATCAGAACAGTCAATTTTTAACCTTCATTAAAAAGATCCTTATTTAGTGTCAGCGTGTGTGAAAATGTACCCTGTTCTGCATTCGAATCAGAGGCCAAGGAAACCTTCAGGATACTAAATAATGAAATGTCACACATAACAAGAGGGGGATTAGAAGGTCAGTGAACTTGTGGCATTTTAAAAGTCAAAATGTCAACTTATAATCTTCCTCTTAAATATACCAATTTTATGGTTGTGTGGCTGCAGGTGCCTGGCATGTAAAGAGTTTCAGCTTTGCGCTTTCAAAAGGGTTAACGGGTATTGATGCCCAGGAAGTCGATGTCGCCACCCTTTAGGCTGAAATGAAAACACTTGAAATCAATACATGAACCATCACAGAGTGCCGATTAAATAAAGTGTTTTAAATGCCATTTTAACACAAAACGAAATGTGCGTGACAGACTTTAAGGGATTTACATGGTCACACACAGATAAAAAGCTACAATACATGGTTCCAGACAAATTGAGCTGTCTGTCTTCTATAATCTGCCGTCTTTCTTTAGACGGAAACACCACTAGACAGCCTGCTATTGCCCACAATGCACTGCAACCAACTTGAAGGACAGATCACCCATAAATGAAAATTTGCTGAAAATGTTTTCATCCTCAGGCCATCCAAGATGTAGTTTGGTTTCTTTATCAACAGATTTGGAGAATTATACTTTACATTATTTGCTCACCAATGGATCCTCTTCAGTGAATGGGTGCCGTCAGAATTAGAGTCCAAACGCCATCACAATGGTCCACAAGTAATCCACATGGCTCCAGTCCATTAATAAATACCTTGTGAAGTGAAAAGCTGAGTTTGTAATAAACAAATCCATCATTATGATGTTAATGTATCACCATAAATAACACTTCCTCCAGTGACATAGTCCATCCCCTGTTGTCCTCTCGCATCAAAATCCATTGAAATATTTGTTCAGAACTGGACTTTTTTCACTTGTAAACATTTCATTCCCTGATTCAGTTGAGATGACTTTTACCTGGATCATGGACCGGAACCAATGATTTGAAGTTAAAAATGTATCGTGATTTGTTTATTACAAATGTGCAGCTTTTCACTTCACAAGACATTTGGACTGGAGTCTTGTGGATTACTTGTAGATTATTGTGATTTTTATCAGCTGTTTTGGACTCTCATTCTGATGGGACCCATTCACTGCAGGATGATCCATTGGTGAGCAAGTGATGAAAAGATACATTTCTCTAAATCTGTTCTGATAAAGAAACAAACACATCTACATCTTGTATGGCCTGAGGGTTAACTCTAAGCAAATTTCAATTTTGGGTGAACTATTCCTTTAACCTCCGATTTGTATTTGATGAATGAACTGGAAGTAATGTCAGCCACGATTTTGAACCAAGGATCATGGTTTGACTAGTGTATTTGACTGGTTCCTCTGTCTTTTCTGTGAGAACTAGAAACACATGTAAGTACATAAACCATCACCAGAGAAAAAGTTCTCTCGGAAGAGCCCAAAACACTCTGATCGTTTGGTTTTCTGTGAGAGACAGCGAAAGGCGGTTAGCATCTCGGCCCCACCTGCAGAGTTCAGACAGCATGAAGATATTAGAGAGCATTCTGCCATAATGACTCTCATTTACAAGCCATAAACTGACAAAGCGCCAGACTAATTATGTCAACTAGCAGCTTCTGAATAGCCCTTGATCAAGCTAATCACTGGCAATCCAAAAAACAGGTGTTGAACATATTCAAACCCTCCTCTGAAATCAGAGGTATGAAAGGCAGAAATTGAAACCATCAGATTGTTTCCATGCTTCTGTTTTTGAATAGCCAGAATATGAGAGGATGCGTCTTGCACAGAATTATGAAAGGATCTGATAAGAAAGCTACGGCAAAATGAATTCAGAAATAGACCTTTTGAAAGACCTAGCTGCACACTTCAAAATTACTTCACATACTTCTGTATGAAATAGAAATAAATGTCCCTCTGGCTGCCTAAAAGACTTTCACTCTCAAATGCTTCTCATAAAACTTTCATTCAGAGCTCAAAAAGTCATCATACAGTGACATTAACTGTATGCACCACCTAAAATGCACTTTTAAATATCATAAAACCTCATTTGGAAACAACATTAAAAAGCAACCGCTGATGGAGGAATCTACACAGGTACAGTATGATATGCATTGAAGAAAAACATGCACAGTTTAGTAATAGCTCACTGTTCCTGCTAATAGCTGAATGAATGTGTTTATTTGTGCAATTTTAGCTGTCTCATTGAAATAAGCTCCGAAAATCAGCAGAATTTTGTTCTTATAAAAGCAACATGAGCCCACAGGCTGATTACATGATGGCTGCATCTCATAATCCCAACCCGCATATGCCCCAAACATGCGTGTGTTCTCACTAAGATTAAATATAAACAGCACAATGCTCTGACTTATTGAAGCAGCCTTTATTATATCATATATATATATATATATATAAAACTGCCATCTGCAGTCTATGCGTACCTGTTCAAATGACCTGAATATGCTTAAGATAGATTGTTATTAAACTGGTAAAAACAACACAACTCTGCTAGTTTCAAAAACAGCTCTGTTCGGGACTGTGCTAATCTGATTTTCAGGATTAGTGTCATTATCTTGTGCTGCTGAGACTCACAGCACACTCATTCTGTCCCGTTGTAACACTCAAATATTTGACTTGTGAAATGGTTCAAATTAAGGCTAGTGACTCGGTAGGCTATAATATCTCATTTTCGAACGAATATGATACAGTTCAGCAACGCAAAATGGTTAGCTATGGGCGTCAATTATCCAAAAGACTTTAAATATATATAATAATGAAGTGATATAAGTTCTCGTCGTGTTTTGTTTTGATATCGCATCATAGTGAAGCTTACTGTTTCTATGGTTACCACCACAGATTAAAGGCGACTTTTTTCACTAGCGTCTATTTGTGTTCAAAAAAAGTGCTGCCAAGACACACTTGTACTTTTGTGTTTGCTGAAACTTATATATTTTGCAATAAATGAATACATAGTTTAACTAAAAAATAAAAAGGCATAGGCCTACTTTTTTGGGGGGTTTCGGTTCAAGTTATTATTTGTAAGAGAGACACTCCTGCAGTTGTGTCGCATAACGAGTTAGCGTTTTGAAGTTTCAAATGTGAAAACGCGTCTTGAGACCCCAACTTTGTAGCTCTGCGTCTGCTTTTAACGCAATATCGCGTTAATATGAACGGCCCCTTACTTTCTCACAACAGTCTACAGATGAAGTACATGCAGTCCTGCGATATTTCAGTTAAACGACGCGTCAAAAGTAAATCTCTTAAATATATCCTAATCTGCCTCACATCTATGTAATTTGTTATTGTACCTTACAGGGCATCTGTGTGTGTGTGGCGCGCGCGTTTTGTGACAAATGAGGACATAAATTAGTATAATGACAAAGGTATGACATAGGTATTACATGGAGAAGGTGACTTTTCAGGACATTACCCATGTCCCCACTTTTCAAAACGTTTATAAATCACACAGAATGGAGTGTAATTGACAATCTAAATCGCACAAAGTCGCCTTAGGGGTCGGTTAGGGTATGTTTGGGGGGGGGGGGGGGGAGGGCAATAGAATATACGTTGTGTACAGTTAAAAACCATTACGCCATGTATGCCCACTTTCACAAAAACCACTGTGGGTTGTGTGTGTGTGGAGAATCCTTTTACGTGAAAGCCACAGACAGTACAACCCAGTTAGTCATTGTGCCCAAGATGAATAGCCTATCTAACTCCATTACATACAGCAGCATTAGTAGATTTAAGTACTTAAAAATAAATACTCACCTTGACAACGCGTGTAAATCACTGAAAGACTCAGAATGAGCAGCAAAAGGAGCCAGATCTTTTGGAGCTCGATCCTTGCGCACATACTGAAACGACTCTTCAGAACACACTACAATTTGTCCTTGTGTTAAACGATGCCGTGAGAATGACTCGAATGTCAAATAAAACGTCCGTACGGTCTTGTAAGCATATGGGCTACTCGCGTCTTTCCCGGGGAATCGCGCAGAGCTCCGGCAGTAACGCAGAGAGAGCTCGACTCACAGACTGTTCTAAGCGGATTGCGCGGTGGAGCTTCAGCACCGCGGACAGCTCCAGTCAACCTCAGCGCGCCTGGACACTTTGGACAGCAGCCTGGCGTTCATCCAGTAGCATTGGGCTTATTTAGAGCAGCTGCTTTCGTGTGCGGAGAGGCAGAAGAGAAGTACATCAGATACATGATTATCGTCTTAATGTAACGAGTACAAGTTCTAATATAAACATAACCCTGGGGGATACAGACATTTGGAAGGTTGGGGGGAGGTAGAGTGAGTGCAAGTGGGCTAAGTTGGTTAAAACAATAGCAATGTTTTTTTAAGGGAAACTTTGTTGGGTTTTAAATTTCCCATTTTGATTTCATGGGTTATTTAGAAAAAAGGTATGTGTAGTTTGGTCTAACTATTTAGAAAATCATTTATTTGCAGATGCTACTTGATTAGATATTTTGTTATGTCTATTGCAATGACATTTATACAATTTAAGGGATTTAAAGGAATCGTTACCTAAAAATTAAAATTTTATTAAAACAATTAAAACAACTCACCCTCAATCCATCCAAGATGTAGATGAGTTTGTTGTTCATCGTAACAGATTTGGAGAAATGTAGCATCACATCACTTGCTAACCAATGGATCCTCTTCAGTGAATGGGTGCCGTTAGAATGAGAGTTCAAACAACTGATAAAACATCACAATAATCCACAAGTAATCCACCGCACTCCAGTCCATCAGTTAACATCTAATGAAGAGAAAAGCTGCGTGTTTGTAAAAAACAAATCCATCATTAAGACGTTTTAACCGTTTAAACTGACAGTTCTGGCCAAAATACATACATTTTCCTTAAGTGAAAAAGTTTGTCTCCTAGTGTCCTTTCACATCAAATTCCACCAGCGTGTTTGTTTAGAACGATTTTGGACTGTTTTCAATGTACACAATGTGTGATCTGTGCATTTTTTTCTCCAGATTCAGACAAGACAAATTTTTCACGAAGCAATATTATGAATAATGGACTCATATTTTACACTCTACATCTTTGGTGGCCTGAGGGTGAGTACATTTTTAAGCAAATTTTCAACAAATTGTCCAAAGCCACTGTACATCTCCTTAACTACAACAAAAACAACAATGAAAACAGAATGTAGAAACAACATCAGGTTCTCCTGGCTCTATTTTACATCCTGTACTGTATATTTGGCAAGACAGTCTGTGTTTTTTTTAATGCTTGTAACTCCTTGCTTATACACTCAGCAAGAGATTTCAGCCAGGCAGCACTGCTGTTGAAAAACAGTCTGCTTAGCTAATGAAAATCACGGCCGTGAAATAGACTGACCAATGTGTTGAGGTAATGAAGCGATCATCATCATCTTCACAGGCTCTAAATTCATTCGGATGGGATGCTGACTAAACAGCCGTTTAGATATTGTTACTGAGAAATTAATCTATAGCCTCCCATATTGGGAATAAGATTTACTGTGTCTTTAATGACAGTATCATGTCCGGCTCGATAAAACTGCATTATATTGATTTTTATAAAACAAAATATAATAATTAAACAACTGGAAAAGAGCAGTACTTCTTAAATTGTTATTATATATATATATAATAGATATATATATATATATATAAGAACTAAATATTAATATATATTTGTATATAAGTGGTAATACAGCATTTTTAATAATTTCTTAATGATATATGCCATCTGTATTGTTAAAACGCCACTTTTTCAGTGAATGAAAGATGAAATTCACATCTTAAATGTAGATCTACTTGAGTATATGTGTATCTGCAGGAGGATTTGATCAAAACTGCTGTGAAAAGTGCGATTCAGGCACCAAGCCTTTCGCAGCTGCCAGATATTTTTGTCTCAGTCTGCTGATGTCACGGCCTCCCTCTGTTCTGCTAAATGAGCCTTTCTCTCTGAAAACATTTCCACTCAGGACTGGACAGCTCTGCCTGTACTGCTGAAGTCATTCTGTCTACATGAGCAGAAGCAATGTCTTTCATACCTAAGCACCCTGCATCTACTGTATGCAGGGAGGATGCCTATAAAACCTGAGAGGGACATTGCCGTGCATCTCAATAGCAGTCGATGTTTCTGAAACATTCTTATCTTAATGGCTGCAGAAACAACATGAATGAGATCATGTGATTTCAGATAATAAAAAGACATCCTTCCAAGGTTTCTCCAATATCATGTACAACCTGTGTGGTCTTCTCCACCCACTCGCAGTCATCTCACAATTCCTGTGACCTTCATATATCCATGTGAATGATGACTGAGATGACTGAGACCAAGCGTACAGTATTACAATCCATAAAGCTGAACACCTTCCACATTTGTACCCCACAATGTGAAACTTGACCCACTCAATCCATTTAACCGTATTCTGTGTATTTCAGAGTATGAAATCACTCATGTCAACCAAAACAAGCCACACATTTGAGATTAAGCATACTTGAACTTTTCTTCTATACTTTGATGACATTATACGTCATGTTTTGGGCCGGGGTGCTTTTGTAGAATGGCTGCTGAGATCATATCAGCATGAGATTATATAACAGAGTTTTATGCTTTTACACAAAGGATTTCACCTCAGGAGGAAACGGGTACAGTCTGACCCCCTGGTATAAATCGTGATTTTAAAAAAGCTTTTCTTTCGCCTTTGAGCACATACTCGCACACCTGTGGCCACTTCTAAGACCAAGTGAATTATTCATCAGGCAAGAACAAACATTACTTTGTTTGCATGTCGGGGTGGTAATATTAATATTCATGAGGCCGGGACCGAAGCTCAGACTGCTAATAAGTCATTTTAACAGAAAATGGGTACTTGACATGACATTTCAAGCAGTGATGGCAGTGTCCTGTCGCTATACATCATCTCTAATTATCTGAAATGCAGTTTTAGTGCATTTTATGTCCATGTAGTAATTGGGAGAAAACATGGAATATATATACTATACCATTCAAAAATATGAGGTCATTACCTGTTTTTGAAAGCAAGCGTGCATTAAATTGTTCAAAAGTGACAGCAAAGACATTTATAATGTATTTCTATTTCAAATAAATGCTGTTCGTTTGAACTTTATAGTAGTAGTATCCACAGCTTTCAACATTGATAATAATAAAAAAAAATTCTTGAAGACCAAATTAACTTAAGGTGATTTTTGAAGCATCAGGAGGCACTGAAGACTGGAGAAATGACTGCTAAAAATTCAGCTTTGCAATCACAGAAATAAAATACATTTTAAAATATATAAAAATAATTGCAAAAAGTTATTTTAATTATAAGACTAGTTCAAAATATTAACTGTGTTTACTGTATTATATATATATCAAATAAATGTAGTCTTTTGTGAGCATAAGAGACTTCTTTCAAAGACATGCAAAAAAAATCTCATCGACTCCAAACCTTTGAATGGTACATACATTTATTTAGGCATTTATTTTACATCTAATCATCATTTTAACCAACTTTGTGATCTTGTGTATCAATGGAAGCAAGAAAATCACATGGCCAGTCACAAATTTACATATCTGATAAGCACATAAATATTTTTTATTTATTTTACATAATAATGTAAAAGAAACCATTCTCACATTCACTAATGCAGGGAGCAGGTAACAGAGCTCCAAACAAAAGTTCACATAATTCGTCCAAACACAGCGCTAAGACTACATAAACACTGGTTCACATCTCTTGGGTGTGTAAAAACGAGTTTCTGTGACAGTTGTGTGGAAGGTGTTGAAGTGTTGCACAAAGCTGCACAACAAAACAATCTGCAGTATCTCAAAGGTAACAAAGAATCCCAGAGCTCTGATTGTATCTCTGTCTGCGGTTTGATGCAGCATTATTCATTTTCTGTTGTCATCCTGGTTGTACAGAGACTGATGCACAAACGTGCAGAGTGCTCTGATATCTGATCAACCCCAAACACAACATGATAAACCTTTTTTAATCAGTCACTATGTCACAAGGTCACCAGCCCAGTCACAATCCCAATCGCCAGCTAGTCACCAGCTCAGTCACCTTACCACATTAAGGACTCCATTTCCCAGCATCCCGCCTGCTTCACACCTGCACCTGATCCCCAATCAACACACCAGTAACCATTCACCTCATCACCTACCTCATAAAAGCAGTCGCCCTTTACTCCCTTATTGTCTGGTCTCGTCGGTGGTAACCCCTACACGTTGTTGTTACTACAAGCCACTTACCTGACTCACTTACCTGCATTTCCCCAGTCATCATCTGTCTTCGGTCATCTTCATCTGTTTCCTGCAAAGAAAAGGGCCAAGGAGCTGTTAGTTTCAAGCTAAGTCTATTGAACTGATCTTCATTTGAACTGCTTACCTGTCACTTGCCTGCCTCTCATATCTACTGCTAATCCTGTGAATAAACTTTTTGAAACTTACCTGTTTATCTCCTAATGGTCTCCTTCCGTTTTGCTGACCCACTACCCTAAAATCTCCAGAGTGCAATGGTGGACTTTGACATTTAAAATGACATTAATTTTCTCATTGACTGTTAGCGATAACATACGACTTTAAAGACACATCTCAAGGTGTTTCACAACATTATAGTATTCTGTATGTAATTTGATCTCCCATTCAGTCAACTAATATATGTTAAGATGAAATATTTTGCAATAAACTTCAAATAAACTATTTTATACATAAAGATAATGACTAATAGCCAATAGTTACATAATACTGATTCAGTTCCATCATTTTAATGCTTATGGAGACACATGAATGTTGAAAATCAAGACGACTTGAAAAAATTGGGACGTTATTGTTGAACTCTATATTACTTACAACCCTAGGTGATTTATAAAACCTGAAGCCAGAAAGCTAATGGCAGTTGCTCAGCAGCTAAATGACCTTTCCTCAAACAAGTACCAGGCCTTATAAAGGTCAGAGGTCATTCTGACTGTTTGATATGCGTTAGTAAAATGAGTCCCCATGCAGTGACTTATTGCACAGCACTGATAATTCACTTACCAAACAAAAATGATGCTCTATTAACCTGCCGCTGACCTTCACACCGTCAGAAATCTCACACCCACTCTATTGCACCGCAGGATTGCTGGGCTGGAGGAGATTCTGTTGAAAAGGGGCTATGAAATGTTCAATCTAAGCTCTGAGAAAATGCAGGTTTTATTATTTAAGAATGTCTATTGGAACCATCTTAACAGCTTTTTTTATTAGCTGATCTTTATGGGAAATTGTTGGCAGCAGGGCTGGACCGGATCTGACTGAAACATTTCGTCAGCAGTTTGAATAGGTCGCAGAGAGTCAAGGTTTATTGTCACTGTGTTCTGCACGGTAGATCTACAATAACACTGCGACAGACGCAAAGACCGCTTCAATGTTTCCCAGTTCCTGTCAGTTCTGGAGAACAAATACATGTTCTGTATGAACACAATAAATATTTTCCAAAACGAGTACAATGAGGTGACATTAATCTACTCACTTTTTAATCACTGAACATTAAAAGGAAACTTAAGTGTAAAAGCATTTTACAAATTGCTACAGCAGACCATGGAATAACTCCAAAAGCTTGATTATTTCCACAGCAATATTACAGACGTGTTAAATATCACTTTACATAGCCTTAATCATAAAACGTTTATTAACTGGAACATTGAGTGATAATATTTCAAAGTGATTTCTGTAATTCTGACAGATAGCAAATATTGTATTTACCTGCTTTAGAAACATTCCAGTAAACACTGCTGATAGGGATTAGAAGTGAAAAAGGGAGACAATTACATTTTAAAGCATCTGTGTGAAAACAAACCTGGAGAGACGTGAGAAATTAAGGATAAAGGCGAGAGATTCTTAGTGCATTTCAATGAATTTTCAGGAATTCAAGTAAATTAAATCAGGTGAGCAGACCTCACTTGCACAGTACTGCATATGTTGTCTTTTTTCACATTGTTACAGTGGAATACAAAGGAATAAAGTAAATAAGGGGGGAAATAATGCAGTGGACTTGAAAGGAGCTCTTTCCACAAATATTCTTCTTATGCATGTCACACTAAAATTCCAAGCATATTTTCCTGACTTCTGAAAATAGAACATGAAGGAAAATTTTCAGCTCATTCAGTCATACTGATGAATAAGGATTATTTGTATCTTTACTAAGGATTATTAAGTATAATAAGGATTATTTGTATCTTTAAGGATTATTTGTAACTTTATTAACATCACACTTTAGTTTGGGGACTAATTCTCACTATTAACTAGCTATTAACTACAGCTTTTGCCTCAATAAACTTCTAATTAGCTACTTATTAATAGTTAATAAGGTAGTTGC